>VWYH01004564.1:414229-520285 GCA_013399365.1 Pampusana beccarii | reverse complement strand
TCCGGCTGCCCCGGCCCACTACCCGCACGGCCCCGGGTCGCGCCCAGCGCCGGCGGCGGCCCCGCGGCGCCTTTAAATGGAGGCGGGGCCGAGCGCCAAAGTTTGCACAAGTTGTGGAGCGGGGCCGCGCGGAGCTGCGTGTCCGGCCCGGCCATGGGGCCCCCCGGCCGTTAGAGCCCCGCCATGGACTACCTCACCGCCTTCACCGGCAAGGGCGGCCGCCTCCTGCGCGGCACCGCCAGCCGCCTCTGGGGGGCTGTGCCCGGCGGCCTCCGCCAGGTCCGCTTCCAGGACGTCCGGTGCCGTGGGGAGCCGGGCCCCACCGAGCTGGCGCCAGGTACCGGCGGGGAAGGGGCCGAGGGTTGCGGGGGGAGGCAGGGGCAGCGGCAGCGGCCGGTCAGGGGCCGCCCTGCGTGCCGGGCTGGTCTCACCCCCCCGAGCCTCCCTGGAGGGGAGCGAGCTCCGCGGAAGCGCCAGCCGGAGGGGGAAAGGGTCCCTTCCCCGGCGGGGAGCGGCCCGCGGGTCCCTTCGTGCCCCTGGCTCCGGCCTCGCCGAGCGGCGGGCGGACCCACGGCCGCTGCTCCCCTCTGCGCCCGGGCTGCGCAGGGGCGGCTCTGAGCGGCGGCCGGGGGCGGAGGCGGCGGTGGCAGACGAGGTGGGGAGGGCGTGGGAGGGCCGGCACACGGGCCCCGGCCGGCACACGGGTCCCGGGCTGCCCCGCCGGGGCGCCTGCCCGAGCGGAGCCTGCGCCCCGGGCGGGTTGCACCAGGACGCGGGCGTAATAACAACTTTGCTGTTGCTGCGCGTCTTCCTGATTTCAGTGGCAGTGCTGCTGCAGTTACTTTCGCTACCCCGCCCCTCCCTGCCCCACAAACCAACTCACTTTCCTGGTACCTCTGTTAACCGGGCTGAGGGAAAGCGGCTGGAGCAGCAGCTCCTTGGTTTGAGCTCTCCTTTGTTTACAAGGTAGTTTTTGACTCTCGTGTGCTCCTGAAAAACAGGCAGTAGTACTGTGGAAATGGGTTTGGCGATGGTGAGTAGTAGTGGTACCTCTGCATTTCAGTGGTCAAACAGGTCAGCCGGGAGACAGTGACTGTCCTGTGCCTGGGGCTAAGGGACCTGCTTGTCACCTGCTTTCTTGATCATGTCGTTGGGCCCTAAGTGTGGGTATTGTAACTTAGTCATCCGAAGTGAGTACTCAGGTTGCGAAGAAATACCATGAAAACTGGAGGGGTGGGCAGTGAATGTACACAGACTGTATATGCAGAAGAGGACCAGGCAATAAGGACTCTAGGGAGGTAATGCTGTTGACTGGAGATTGAAAACAAACTGTGACATGACTAGTAAAACCAGCATGGTCTAAGGACTGCTTGGAAAGAAAATGACATATGAAGTTTGTGAAGATGCTTTCTAGAAATCTGAAGAGCTGTATACAATGAATAATAAATATTTTCTTTTTTTTTTTTCCTCCTGTTTCGAGAACCAGTGTGCTAAGTGGTTGATCACATGTTTATCATTGTAGGTAAGGTTGAAGCTAGGTTTCTACTGAAAAGTAATATTAAAGATCATTGAGTTTGTTACTTTAGGTTATTTTGAAAGAGTAAAATAGTTGTCTTTTATGAAGAGAAAAAAGATCTGGTACTTACTGCAGTGGGCAAGGCAATGGGAATTCCCATGCATGCTGCCAGATGTAGATGGTGTGTCCTTGTGTACTATATTGACAGTGCCACTCTTTCTTCATTTGTTGTCCCTCTACTCCAAGACATACAGGGAGAGAGACGGCAACTTGTGTTTCAGCAGTGAGATGAAGTACCTTGAATACGGCCTCTACAAACTGCTAAAGGCTTGTTAACAAAGATTACTTATACTATTGTGCAGAAGCAAAATGGCAGTAAAACTCTTCAACGTTTCTGGTCTTATGATCAGTTACAAGGCCATGTGTTCAACTGTTAGTGTAAAGCATCTCTTGTGATACATGTGATTTCTTGGAGGGAGGAGCTCCCTATTCCTATCGTTGCCTTCTTTCTCTGGGACAGAGGATTAACTTAGATTGTGTTATAATGTTTTGGGTTTTCCCTAGCTCTGAGGAGGAAATTTTCTTCCTCAGATACTTTCATAATGTAATACTTCAAATTTGTGTTAATGAAAACTGAATGCGGTTCTGGAATGCAGAGTGGGTTTCTGTTTGTATAGAACTTGATTTGCCTTTTTGACAGAACCATACTTTGGGTTTTTCCTCACCTAGACAAAGCACACTGTGCGAGACAATTGCATCCTGCTCCTCCCATGCTGTCTTTGCCTTCATGGGGTTTCTGTCAGTTATGGGCAGAAACAAATTCTGGTGACTGCAGAGTTCTTCTGGAATGTGTTTTGCTGGGTTTCACAAGCTGCCTGTGCCCTGGTAATGGGTGCTGTGGAAGCTGTAACAATGGTTACAATACTTCAGTTGGAATCCAACCTCTCATTTAATTAGAGATGGGTCCCCTGACATTAACTTAAACCTTAATGGCAAATTCTAACTACTCCAAATGTTCAAGCTCTGTATGCTGTGTTCTGGATGCAGGCCTACCTATTACTCCAGCTTTTTTTTCCACTTAGGACTTTCAGAAGGATTTTTTCAGTGTTAATTTTCTTTGCATCATTCAGTTGTGACTATGCATTACTTATTAGAAGAATAATTCTTCTTAAATACCTTTAAAACCCCTGTTTCCACATATCTGAAAAAATAACCCAACATTTTTTAGTCTTAATTATTTTTTAATTTCATTTCTACAATAAAGTATCTCAATTTTATTCATGTAATATTAGTAAATTTGCATTTACTGTTGTCTTGCCTTTCTTCCTAAACAGTTGAACAGCTGCACTGTAAGGTTTCCAAGTTCAGGGAGGCAAGTCTGGTCAAGTGCTGTACCTTAAATCACTGTTTTGAGACTACATACTTCTTTGGGTACGTGCAGAACAGTTTATAGTATTTCTTAGTAGGAAGAAAGGAGATGTTGGGAGACTGGGTAGTGTGATGGGAGGCTGTAAACCTGTTTAACCAGTTTACATTGTTTGTGTCAGCAGCCACGTCAGTGAATTAACTTCAGGAAGGTATTTTGTCTTTTAATGATTGTGGTGGAGGATAAAAATGCATGGAGAACCAAAAATTTTAGAGAAAGCCTCTGGCTGTAGTAAAGGTGCTACCAAAAATTTCAGTGTAAAATTCCCTTTTTACTTTATTAAAAAAAATAAAAAGGCTTGTGGGCCTTAAAATATAGCTTCTAAAGACAGTCTATTGGTAATTTCTAGAAAGAGCTAGCGTGTATGTTTTCAAGGCCTGGCTTTACCTAGAAACTTGGGCTAGAACAGGATGTAACTTTATTGGTGCATATTGTAGCGGTTAGTGTGTTGGAAGTTGCATGCATTTTTATTTGCTTTGAGATGCAACTCGAAGTTTTAGAGAATGTACTATTAAGGATTATCTTTACTGCAGAATTAACTTGAACATTAAGTTTGAGCCTCATCTGTACAAACCTCTTACTTAAATGAGCCCACAGCATGTCTCATAGTTCAGTATGCTGTTTGCTTTCTCAGCTGTGTAAAGGAGAATGTGGCTGCCAGCAAGGGACATGGTTTTGCTTCTTTTCTGTGGCACTGGGCAGGCCGTGCTTTGGTTTGGTGCAGCACTGTTAAAGAGGCTGCTAGGAAACTGTAGAGGGTCCAGCCAGTGTGTTTAGGATCATAGGGCATCTACCTGAAGGGGCACATTCTTCTCAGTAGTAAGAAATTGTAAAAGAAGGGGAAGCAGCCATGAGTTTGGTTTGAGAGGTTCAAATTGGACAATAGAAAAAAAAAATCACAAGGAAGATAGCCCATTTATGTGACAGGTTACTGTTTTAAGCTGACCTAATTTGATGTTGACGAAATTCCCACTTCAGACTGGAGGCTGGAGTAGATGTACTCAAGAGGTTTCTTCCAGATAGCACTTTGGTTCTGTGAGGACATACTTCCATGCTGGGAGACTCATGCTTCTGCCCTTCTAGACATTTTCACCTCACTTCTGTCTGTGGTCGCTTCATGGAGGGAGAAGATCCACTACACAGACAGTCTTGACTTCTTGCAGTGTGTCTCTCATTAAGTACAGAAGTTAAAGAAGTGAAGATCAGTCATTCAGAGCTTGTTCAGAGAATCCTCCTAACCAGTCCGTCCAGGAAATTGTTGTACTTTCTGTCTATTAGAAGTGTTTTGTTGTTTTTTTGCAGGTGCAACTTGTTTATTCAGTGCTGAACCATGTGGCCTCTAGGGTTTATTTACATTTTTTTCTTATCAGCTTTCGAGTTTTGATTGATAGGATAACTATACACAGTATATCTGGTAAGCCGTGTGGCCTGTCAGTCCTCTGTACTATGGGGAAGGTAGTGGTGATGCATTAAAAAGAAATAAATGTGCTGGGCCAAGTTACTGTATACTTGTCAAGTTCTGCTGTAAAAGTTTGCATTTTCCTTTCTAAAAATCTATCTCAGAATAAAGCAGACATAGGAATAGGTAGGTTATTTCCTCACTTCATCCTTACTCAGTACTTCACTTTTAAGAAATTAACAGGTGTATGATGAAGTACAAGAGGCTTCAAACTGGGGAGACACAGTTCTGCAAGTTTTCCTGTACACACTGTTCTGGATGAAGCACATGTGAAATGTACCAGCAGCCTTTACAGAGATGCTAATGCTTCGCTTTCATGTCTGAAAATACTTCATTTGGTACAGGCATGAGTGGCAAATGTGATCTTGGAATGTATCAGGCTGGTGACTCAGTCATCTTGTGATATGTTAATGTATGCAGAATCTCTTCTTCCGACTTATGCGCTAGTAGTGTATAGAAATTCTTTGACTGTTCCCTGGGTGTATGTGATGTTAAATTATCTCTTACTTAATGTTATGCTTTGTACTGCTACATCTCGCCCTGCTTTTCTCCAGGCTTTGGGGCTCCAGAATTCACTATGTGTCCTTTTACCCAGCCTTTGCTGTTGAATGTGCTTCTGAGTTTCTTTGCTGATGTGCAGTTCAACTATTTAAAACCTAGTCCATTGGGAGCTCATTAACATACCCCTCCATTCTGCTAGTTGCTATTTCTCTCTCCCCTTTAGTGAATTTTTTGACATAGTTTACAATTCTTAGTCCATTTTTTACTGTTGAATAGGATTCTGATATATTGGATATTTTACTGAAGTTCAGTTTATATCTGTTTCAGTCATCTGCTAGATTAGTTTATAATCTAAATATGATTCATTCTAGTGATGTGATACCTGTTGACTGCATTGCATTTTTGTTTTACTGTGTCATGTTGCATTTTTATCTTAATTTTTCTGGTTAATTCCTATTTCTACATTTGAACAGTTTTGAAGCTTGTGTTTTATTGAAAAACCTGCATGCTTATAGCTGTCTTTTGACTTACTGCATGTATTAATAATACCTTTCTGTTAATAATCTTAATAATAATAATCTTAATCTGTTAATAATAATCTTAATGTGTTAATAATCTCAATAATAATCTTTCATGTATGAATACAACCTCTCTCTGTTGTATGTGTGAATCTCCTGGTTTGGTTTGGTGGTGGCCTCATGCATCTGCATTGCCTACCAGAAAAATGTTGGAGGAGTCATAGTTACAGGTAACTCAAATTGTAAGCAAGACTGTTCAGTCCTCCTTAAAGTAGGGAAGACTATGACTTCAGGCTGGGTTTTGCAGTGCCTTATCCAGCTGCGTCTTGAAAATGTCCAAGGATAGAAACTGCACAACTGCTTTAGACAATTAGATTTTTACCTTTTATCCTGTCAGAAGCTCTCCTATTTGTCCATTATGTCTATTGTCTTTCATTCTTCCACTATACTTCACTGTATACAGCCTGGCTCTGTTGTCTTAACACCTGCGGGGAAGTTATCGAAAAGGTACAGGAAGGCAACTCTTACAGTCCCTCAGAACCATCTCTTCTTTGGGCTGGAGAAGCTCTGTTCACTTAGCCTCTCAACTACCTTGGTGGCCCTTCACCAAAATAGTTTTCATTTATTAATGCCTTTCTTATATTGAAAGGGACTGGGGGCAGGGGGGAAAATGGAATGGTGACATTAGAGCCAGTATTCCAAAAGCCATGTGAGTGCCAAGTTAAGGAGAACACCCGCTTCTCTGGTGCTGTCTCTGCTGGCTGTGCTCCTGTTGATACAGCTGAGGATGCTGTTGGCCCTTCTGGCTGCCAGGGCACATTGCTGGCTGCGTCCAGCTCTCTGCCTACCAAGACCCCTGGGGTTTCTTTAGCAGAGCTGCTCCCTGGCCGGGCTGGGCCAGCCTGTGCAACACAAGGGGCTCTCCTTCCCATGCACAGGACTGTTGTCCTGTTGAATTTCGTAAGGTTCCTGCCAGCCTGTTCCTCCAGCCTGTCCAGCTGCCTTTGAATGGCAACCCTGCCCTCAGGTATGGTGACTGATTCCCCCCAGTTTGATGTCGTCTGCAAGCCTAATGCCATAAACTTGTACAGCAAGATGTTTACCCAAGCTTTGGGTCTAACTTCATGTACACTGTACGTCTGTTTGCATGGTAGCAGAGCTGTTGTAGTTCACAAGTCTGCTACATCGTTAGGATAAAGTGACTGTTCTTGAGCTTGTAGAAAGACTAGGTACCATTGGCTTAAATGTGATAAGGCAAAGTGTAAGTTTTTAAAGGTGTCTAAGGATAACTTGATATTGCTGCACGATGATCAAATTGCTTATGGGGTATTGTGTAGACTTGAAGATGTACAACTAAATGGGCTTAAATATCTGAAGCAGAAGGACAATCATTATTGGAAAAGTTGACTTTGTCTCAGTAGAGCAGTCACGATTTTTGCAGGTTTTCATTGATATATACATTTGGTGTGTAGAGGTTGTACAGTGGGCGGAAGTTTCAGTTAGGTCATCTCTAATGTATTAACCTGTACATGTACATATTTTAGATAGAACAGGGAAGGAAGCTTACTGTTGTTAGCACATACTGTGGCATCATCTGAAAATTTGGTGAAACATTTCTGTTTACCCCAAATGTGAAATACTCTTTTAGAAGAAAGCCCGTGTGATGCACATTCCAGGAGTGTCATGCGTGGAGCTCGCTTTGTGTCTTCTAGTCATTTGAAGAAGTGGCTTGCCTTAAATATGTTTCTATTGAATGGTATTTCATCCTGAAAAAATGCATTCAATTATTTCTGCCTACGACCTCTGCAGCTGACCAGATAGCAGAAAAGGTGGTATGTGTTAGAGGGATCACAAAATGAACTCGAATTGCCGCTGAATCTGTATTGTAAGAAGAAGCTGTGTTGATGTGTTTGCAGTACTGATGCAGCATTAACAAGGTCTCTGCATTTAGTTTGGTGTTTTGCTTGAGAAAAATGTGAACAAAAGAATCATATGGAGAGCAGTGATAAGGATCAAGAGTTTTGAGAACATGACTTTACTAGAAAAGACTGAATCACAGAATAAGTAACAGTTGCTTAACAAAAGGAGACTAAAGGAGGATTGTTTATGACACTGCCTTGGTCTGAAGAACTACCATTTTGGCTAGAAAACTGCAGGCTACTAGCATCTTGTAGACTAGTGTTAGGGCCTTGTTGTTTCTGGTTCTTAAGGCATTAGAAGGTAACTGAAAATAATATTCCAGTAATTAGCATAAGCATATCTAACTGCAGGGTGGGGAGGAGGGTCACTGAGACAGTTGCTGTGCTGAGGTGTAGCCCCTGCTGTTAGGAACTCCAAGTCACCAAGCCTTATGAAATATAAAGATCTCCTACTTTAATCTTTTGTGTTTCTTTATGAATAGATTATAAAGATCTAATTGTTATTGAGCAGAACAAATCAAATAAAGATGTAATATCTATGTTTCATCTGTTTGATCTTCTGTTTTTTCATGTGCTGTTAAATACCAACATACTCTATAATTTTCAAAGGACGACTACTTTTCTTTCCTTACCTTGTGATTCAGTTTTGAAAAATCTTTACCCCATATGTGCTACATGTTTTTTTTAAGAACTGTGAAAAATTGCGTCCTAGACAAGCATTTAACAAGGCTGCTGCCTCTGCCTTTTTCTTAAACACATGTAAATCTAATGCGTAACTTGCAGTTCTCATTGAGGGAGGATAAATCATCTTTTTCTCATCTTCTTAACTATAATAAGCTCAGTTATTAATTGTAAACAATTGACATTAATTATTTACTTGTCTAGCTTACTTGCTTTATCTCAAAGGATGCTTGTTCTGTTTATCAATTTATTCCTCTGGAAAAAGTGATCTTTGTAATGTCTGTTAACATTGAAATGAGATGAGCAGCTGAGAAACATTGCAAGTTATTTGAAATTTAGGCATATCAGGCAGGAAAAATAGTAAAGGAAAACTTAATACATTTTGTTCTGTGTGGAGCTTGAAGATAGTCCTAAGGAGTTCTTAGCATGTACCTTTGTATTGTTACTCACAGTACAAATCTTGAGTTCTCTTTACTGTCTTTTATTGCCAGAAGTCCGAAGGATGTGCTAGAAGCATCTGCAAACAGAAGACTGAAGGTCTACAATTCATCTTAGATGGAATATTAAGAAATGAGAAATGTCACTCTTGTCGTGTCAATTTGAACTAGCAGTGCCACAGGAATAACTTCAGTCAACCACAGTTCAGTGGCACAGGGCCATGCAGAGGCAGTTAGTAGAACTCACCTATAAATGTTGGAAATTAACTTTGCTTGTCTTCAAATTACAGTTGAATAATGCCACTAACAATTACATATTTTAAGGTCAAAGCTGCCTCATTGGAAGCTGTATGTTCCTAAAACATAATGTTCCTAAAACCCCTTTTCCTGTCTTGTATAAATATGTTGGAACAGTATGTCTTTCTCTCTGGTTATGTGGATGATCATATGTAAACATTCTTATGCTACAGTTATTTTATCTTAAATTTCTGGATGTACTTATACAGCATTCAGACTGAATATTGGTCTGGTGGCATTTTGAACACTGCCTTCTGTATCTTCCTAGTTCTAGTCTTCTAAATCCTAGACAGTTGTAATATTTTCTTGTAATTTGTGCATCTGATGTGAACTTTTCACTTAAGTGTTTCAAGCTGTTGTGGAGACCTAATCCTGCAAAGTGGTAGTTCAGAATTAAAGCATTGACCCTGATGCTATTAAAGGTCTGGTCTTGTTTCTGTCTAAACCAGCAGGGCTGGAGATCTAATGACCTGGCACCACCGATCTCCTTGTTAAACAAGTTACTGTTGACTCTTGAGGTTGTGCACAGCCTGGAAGGGTGGTGTCAGGTTTTTCTTATACCTGTGGTCTGAGAACAGCAGTGTTTGGTAGTCTCGCTGGCTTCCTGCTGGCAGATGAGGTAATGGTTGTGTGTAGCCTAACAAGATGAGCTCATGTGTAATGGAGTTATCATCAGAATAAGTAAAATTACAGGATGAGAGTGATTCCCATTGGTATTGAGGTATTTTCAGACCACTGCATCCTGTGCTGGCAGTTGTTTCCAATGTCACATCCTTCCTAGAATACCAGGGACACAAGGATGGCTTAAAGGTTTACTTTCATTTCAAAAATAAATAGCCAGCTTGTTCAGCGAGAGGCAGTTGGAGGCTTTGCAGTATGTCGTCAGGGAGGTTGAGTTCATGTCCCTGCTACTCTGACTGATTTTCACAACTGAAATACCTCCTAGTTTTGTTTCTGAGGCGTTGGGTGGGCTGGAGGGCTCTGTATGAGCAGACAGCTCTGGTGCCGGGGCTGTGGGCAGAGGTGTGGAGGTGACAGCTGTGCCCAGTGCTGGACGCGCAGGCCGGGCAGTGACACGGGGCTCAGCGCTGCTGCCTCCACCGTGTCTTGGGTCACAGTTGGTTATGAAACACTTGCATCCTGTATCCACATAGTGAGAGGGGAATAAAGCTGTCACAGAGGGAAAGAGTGAATGTGGGCACTGATAGGAAGGGGAGGAATGGTCTTAGGTATGGGAGGGAATGACAGTAAAAAAACCCCTATGAAATACTGTATCCAGAGTAGTGTGGCCAGCAGCACTAGAGCAGTGATCATTCCCCTGTGCTTGGCGCTGGTGAGAGCACAAGTCCTGTGAGAAACAGCTGAGGGAGCTGGGGCTGTTCAGCCTGGAGACAAGGAGGCTGAGGGGAGACCTTAGCACTGTCTACAACTGCCTGAAAGGAGGCTGTAGCATGGAGGGAATTGGTCTCTTCTCCCAGATAACAAGGGACAGGATGAGAGGAAATGGCCTCAAGTTGCACCAGGGAAGGTTCAGACTGGATATTAGGAAAAAATTTGTCACAGAAAGGGTTGTAAAGCAGTGGATGAGGCTGTCCAGGGAAGTGGTTGAGTCACCACCCCTGGAGGTGTTTAAAAGATGCATAGATGAGGCTCTTAGGGATGTGGTTTAATGCTAGAGTTCGGTTATGGCTGGACTCAATGACGTCAAGGGTGCCTTCCAACCCAAACAATTCTATGATTCTATAAGCTCCTTGGGAATTTGTTTTAGGAGTTCTGGCATCTGTTTTCCTCCAAATAGCCTCCAACAGGGACTTTGCTTCCTCACCCTTACCCCTTGGTTGCTCTTACTTTCCTGAAGTTACCAGAGTGCTCTGAAGTCTAAAGCACAGCAGGTCCTTCTGCCCTGAAGAACAATTAACTTTCCTTTTCTATTTCTGGCATATGGAATGATATGGCAGTGATTATTATGAAATAATGATATATTATGGCAGTGCACAGCTTTATTCTGCTGTTCAGTTACTGATGAGGGAGAAGATAACTTGACCTCTTCTAGTGACACCTGTCTGCAAACAATTTAGACACTCATACACAGATAAGAAGAAAAATTAAATTTAAGTTTGGGTTAGGGAAAAAAAAAAAACCCACAAAACGGAAACAACGTTGGGCTGTATACAAATGAAGTATGTGTATACGTTTGTAGCGTAGGGCTTCTTTATTTCTATCTAATAATATGAGGGGGGCAGGGGAAGAAGATGCTTGTTGTAGAATCTGAGTGTTCCATGTATAGATTATTAAGGGACATATGGGATCCTGGATGAGATCAGTCTTTCTTCAGCTGCATCCTTTGACTTTTGCTTAAGTGTATTTGAACCAGGCTGCTGTTGAATGAAAAAGATTAGGCTGCTGGCAAAGCTTTGATATGGGCTGAAAAATTTGGAACAGCTTCAAGTCAAGCAGCTGCTGCAATTTTTCAGTAGCTTTCCAAGGAAGCACCTGTTGTGTTGCAAGCTCAGGTAGAAACTTTGGTAGGAAAACATTTAACCTGGAAGAAGAAAACGTTGGCTACTGTTAGTCTACGAACAAACTTCTAGTGTATTTTATTCTTTACTGAGTTGGCTTAGTTTTGCCTAGAGGCATTTCTAGCATTTTAAAAATTATTAACATAATCAGAAAAAAAGGTTTCTTTTAGGTCAGTTTTTAAAAGCTGCTATTAGTAAATAAGGGAAGAAATACTTCTTAATGTATTGAATGAAGATAGCATGCAAAATTACAGTGCTTAGATTTTTCAGCATTCCTAGAAAGCTTTTAAAAGTAGGCTTAAAGTCTTGACTGTCATTCATAGCTATAAAAACTTGCGGTAATTAATACCATCTATAGATTTTTATCTTATAGGTATGGGTACATTCTCCCTTAGACTTTTTTCAATATATTAAGAAAAGTAGAGTTAGTCCAATGTTTATTTCCTTATTATATAAAGAACACCCTAGAAGGCTACTTACACTGAATCTGCTAAAATCACTTTCATTATTGCCCTCTGCAGTTTGTCCAATATAGCAAATGTAAGGTGTTTGTGGAGTTTTTATTGTTGTGTGTGGTTTTGTTTCTTATTTTTTGACATTGCAGAACTTCCTCTGTATTTTGTGTTAGATATTTTCTTTTTCCCCTCTCATATCATGATAGTTTCAACTATCCATGTAGAAATGCGTGGTGGTAGTATAAGGAATTCATGCAAGTATTTGTCTAGTCTCTTTTCCAGTGTTGTAATCAGGTTGCTGATTTCAAATATTAATGCACAGAAGTTGCTGTCAATTTATAGCAAATTTCCTTAGTTCCTCAGGTGAGGCTTAAATAGACATAGAGAATGTTTTCTGTTCTTGATCTAGTAAGGTTTGTTTCTGCTATTCAATTTTGTTTTAAATATTTGACTAAATATATTCAGTCATGGTAAAATAAATTTGAATCTATCAAGATGGGAGTATAACTACTCCTACTGTAGCATGAAAACATAACATCTCGTTCATGTAAGTATTTTTGGCTACTTAATAGCAGATATTTACCTTTTGAAGGTGGAGGCCTTGTGACAGAAACTTAACTTCTTAAGAGAGTTGTCTCAAAAAATGCTTTTTATGGATGCGTTAAAAAATCCCTTTTCTAGAGATGTAGAATTAAATGCTTTCTGTTGAGTCATGTAAATACAGTGTTGCATTGTCTTTATCATTAATAACAAAGCAATTAGTATCAAAAAGAGTATACTTCAGGTACAAATTGTTGCCGATTTGGCTTATGAAGTGAAGGCCAACAAAATACCATGCGCCAATATAAAGAACAGGTCTTAACTAGTGTTATTTGTTTAGAATCTTTGCTTATGCATAGGCTGTATGTGTTTGCTACTGATAGGATAATTGTGAAGTTAAACACTAATGCTCCTCGGTTTATAAGACAGTTTTAAATACTCTATATGTAACAGCCTTTAGACATAAAAATCTTAAAAAATCCCAAGAGATTAGGTGGAACATACAGGAACTCTGGATCACGTCCCCTCTAGAAAAAAGAAGCCTGGGTTCCACAGAAAACCAAGTAAACACAGTAGTTCCAGAAACGTTGCTTCCCTCATGGGGTCCATCTCCCATTTAGCCTGCCTTCATTAGCAGCTCCGCAGATAGCAGCAAGTACTTACGCAGTTAATTGATTCCCAGTTATCAGTGGTTTATATTGGTCAAATTCTTAAAGCATTGCAGAGGAATGAAGTCCCTATTCAGCAGCCGGGTGTCTGTTCGGCAGAGTCACCGGGAGCGAGCTGTGTGACTGTGAATTAAATGTCTGCCCACGGGGCTGTAGGCAGCAGCCTGTGACAGTGCTGAGAGAGGAAAATGAATTTAACACGCACGTTGCCTCAATTTTTTTCAGACACTGGCCAGAAGAAGACCCAAGACAAGAAAGATGGGCGGCGAATGTCTTTTCAAAAGCCTAAAGGGACTATTGAATATTCTGTAAGTTACTGCTTTATTGTTAGAATGTCGTTGCATAGCAAGTGCAGGCTTAAAGTTTCATTACAAAATATGAGCAAAACAGTAATGTGCATTAGCTTTAGTCTTAGAAGTCTGTGTATCTGATAGCTTATTTTGATAGGAATTAGCTAGTAGTACTTGATGAATGCTTTTTTTATTTTGCTTTTTTCTTTAGGTTACTTTTTTCCTTAAACCCCCAAACCAAAAAACAAATAAGATAATCAGTCTGTTGACTAGTTCACTTTTAGGTAACTAGTTAGAAATGGTAAATAACATTAATTATAAAAACAAGTGCAAGCTCCCTGCTTTCAACGTTATTAATAAACTGTTGACATAAGGAGAAATAAAAGAATGAAATTGGGAGGGGGCAGCTATATATTCGTACTGACCTTCTGTTGTTCTCTTAGTAATTTTCATAGTCTATACCTTTTACTGTACAGATCTGTTTCTACAGCAGTATCTGAAAATGGAGCCTTTCTCTGCCTGTTCTGTTCTTGAAATGACCCTCAAACTATGCTGCAGTCAGCTTTTCACATTTGTGGTTACTAAGGGAAACTGAATTGAGAAGTATCTGTCTTATGTTATATACTGGAAATATAATTAAACCTATAAATAATGCTTATGGGGTTCACATTAAAATAGGGAAAGTCTGTCACAGTTATCTTTGAATGCTTTTGAAGCTGGAGATGATAAAATAAACATGAGAACTTTATAAAAAGTCTTTATGTGAACTCCTGGTGATCTCTTACCCCAAGAATGAGTGATGGGAGAGACTTAACTCTTAGTGTTGTGTTGAGCCAAGCTATGCTGTGGATTAACTATAGAGAAGGCTGTGATAGTAGTTTGGAGAGAGACAGGCGGTGAGTGTATTGGAGTGAGCAGCACTTCATTAGTGTGGTTTATATTGGGAATTTGAGTATCATTCTAGACTAAGCTAAAGACTTCCTTGAAGTTGAAATTCAGAAAAGAAATTTGTTCTGCTTAAGTTCTAGCAGCTGAAGAATGGTAAAGGTGACTGTTTCTGTTACCTTAACCCCATTTTGTCTGAGACAATTGGAAGAAATGATCAGGTGTAACTCTGCAAAACTGGGGTTCCTCTCCACTCAGTAAATCCCTTAATTTGTCTCTTGCCACCACGTGCACGCATTTACTTTGTTATGTAAAATCCCAGACAAAGCCAAAGCACCAAGCTTTCCGTTCTTAAATTAGTATGTTTGTGTAAGTTGTCATGTACTTTTGCAGGCTTTGTGTTCCAGTAGGTGGAGTTTTATTTGCAAAAATAACTTGCTTGATACATACTAAAGTATGTATCATTTCCTTCTGAGTCAAAAGGATGATTCATAAGAATCAAAAACTTTCTCTTACACTTAGTCCAGCTTCTAAAGGAGCCTGTTGTGTGTATGGAGCATGATGCATTTCAGCTTCACAGATGCCGTATTCTGTCTGCTCTTGCTGTACCTCTCACTTGTGAAGTACTTAAAGTAACATCAAGTTTTCAGAGCTTTTGCTTATGTGTCATGCACATATGTCTTAATAAAATACACAGATCTAAACTTTAGGAACCAAGGCGATGCTTACTATATATATATAAGAGCATTCTGGTAACTACTATGATAATTTGTTACTGTTGTTATTTATGACTTTATACCATGTGGAGAGATGAACTTAGGTCTGGTTTCTGCCTTCATTCTACTACCTCTCAAAGCAACATACATATGTGTACACACACACACTTTTATATGTTTGCATGCGTTGCTGCTTTGAAAAGCAGTAGAAGGATGAAGGCAGAAACCAGACTTCCCCCAGTATTGTTGACAAGTTAGTGACGTTTTTTGCCTTTTTTGTTGTTTGTTTGGGGTTTTTTTGTTTCATTTTGGGGGTTTTGTATGGGTTTTTTTAATATAATGTGTTAGTTTTTCCAGTGGCTATATGTTTTTTAGGAGGGGAGGGCTTATTTATATTCCTACAGCTTAGAGTGACCTAGAATCTCACTGCAAACGATGGGTTTTTAAGGTGAAATACATTTCATGCTAGAACTTTTTTTTTAAAGAAAATTATTACTTTAGGGACAAATAAGCAATAAAATGTATTTTCTCTTCAAAAATAAAGCTAAAAGGCAATTAATGTTAAAGATTTTAATCTAAAATTCTCAAAGCATAAAATCTTGGAGCTTCTGTTCTGTATGTAGCACCAGCAAGATGTCAACAGGTATGGTACTAAGCCAGACTCCTCAGTGTTGAACTGCTGATGTTGCTGCATGTGATCTTTTTCCAGTTATTTAGTGGCAAGTTTGACATCTGCAAACTGGGTCTTGACTATTTTTGTTTGTTTTAGTTAGAAACAAGTTAGATAAACTCACAGAGAACAAAACTACAGAGGCTTATGGATTCTGCTTCTTAAGGTAGAGCAAGGAGGAATTTTTGATCCTTTCTTAGCTCAAGAGGCATTGGTGGCAAGTGTTTTTGTGGTGACCATCAAGATGTGAAAGTTTGCTAAACTAAGGACCTACATGACTACTTGGAATTTCTTGTTGTAATGATTTGCTGAACATTTGTTTTGAGAGTAGATAAATGGTGAGTATCAGCTAAAGTCTTTCTAGAGTTAACTGTAGATTTCACTTTCAATCCTAGAGCAGCTTGGATAGAGAGCGCTAGAGATTCTCTCTTCTGGTGCAGCTAGTTTTGTTGCCAATGTAAACCTTTATATGCTTTTCAGACTACTGCATACTTAAAGTGGGTTTTGCCTTCTTCTTGGGGCTTTCATTTCAAAACCAGGGATTGTGTTCTTGTCTGTCATTCTTCTTTGAGTGTGCCACTGCCATGGACTTTTTCCCAATTTTGGGGAATTTAGAAAATGTGGATTGTTATGATGACAGCTACTTTATCTGTTGCATCTTTTACCTGATTTTAAAATGATTTTGGAGCTGCTTTTGTGATAGTTACAAGTTCCATCTTCCTGATGGTGCATGGTACAGAAATTAGGCCTATTAATTAGTTTATATGGTCATAATCTGATATTTCTAAAGGTTTGGGTAAAACATCAGAGTTGCTGTGTCCTCTTTCCCTTTGTCCTCACTTCTCCTCCTAGTCTTCCCATCTCTTTAATTTTGTTAGCTTAAGGGTATTCAAAGAAGCTAATGTTTTCTTGTTTTCTGGTTCTTGGACAGCTAGTCTAGAAATACTTTGAAACAACTAAATAATTGTTTGTGGACTCTGATTCATGTGTATTCAATGTATAACTTTTAATGGAAGAATGAGTTAACTCCAGTTGTGGAGATGTAATGACAGTAAAGTTCATTAAAACAGCAGTAGATAATTTGGTTTTAAATAAGTTTTTAAAATAGCTTTGCCAGCTGATAAGCTGACAGAAATGATGGCAGTCTGAACCATAGTGGTAACTCTGAAGCTATTTGTCTACTGGTACACACGAGCACACCTGGTAAACATGGATAATATGTAAGTAGTGCTTTGAAAGTGGGCAGTGGGATGTACCTCTGCTCAAATGGAGAGACAGTGATTTGAAGAGAGTGTTTGATTTGGGATTTTATTGGAAAAGGAAGACAGAAGGTGTGGAGCTTAAGTTGCTCTTTCTGTATCGAGTCATGTCTCTGAAAACTGATTTCTTTTTTAGCTTAGAATTTTAAACATATTTTTATACATATTTAAGTGACTACATAAGGTAGAAGCAACTAGGTAATAAGGCCTTACTTATCTCCACATGGGAGGTGATGACTAGAAACTCTTGCTGCTGAGTATAGGAAAGCTACCTCTATTTTAAGAAGCTCTTTTTCAACAAAAGTTATTGCAAAAAAAGCGGAGTTTGTGTGCATTAAGTTTAAGACAGTCCTGAATAACTGTTGCTTGTTTGCTTTTTCCATGTCGATTAATCAGTATCTTTCAGTCTTTATGTTTAAGTCAGTATACTGAAAGAAGCAAAGCCAATGCATGATACATATTGAACTGCTTCAGAGCACTAACTGGCTTGCTCAAGTCCATTCTGCATTGTTTCAGGGAATAAAATAGTGTTGTCTCGTATCTGGTGCTTGTCTTTCAGTTTTACTTGTATGTGAACAAATCTTGCCATTCTGTTAAAATCGTGAAACAATGTAATCAGTTGTTCATTATGTCTGTCTTCTTGAAAGGGGAAATTTTCACATGAAGATTCAGCATAGTGCTTTAATATTCAAATATTTGTATGAAATTCTTAATATTCAAGTAGCATTTAAATAGCTACATGCATAATACATAGAGATTTTGTTTCCTGGGAAAGAAGGAGTGACTTTTTGTCCTCTCTTCTAATACTGAATTGATGGGCAAAAATCATTGGAAAAGCTGGGGAGTGGCTGTGGTACGTGGTGATGTGGGTTTTTCCTTTGTTTGTTCTTGAATTACACTTTTCCACAAAGTTATCCTTTCAGCTTTTGGCAGTTCAGATTCTGTTGTGTGTGTGTGCGTGTGTTTGTTTTAATAATAGAACACATGAGAATTAGGAAATAGGGCATTGAACATAGGGAGATACTTGAGGAAGTCTTTATTACATGAACAGTTTCTTTGTTTTAAGAAGGTATCAGTGCTGGTCTCTGAAATCCCATGTAGTGTAGAGATTTGCCTATGCAAATTTTACAGCCAGATAAGAAAAGGAAACTGATATTTGCCATTCTTGTGTTCATGATTTGTGAGATAAACCCTTTAGTTCCAAGAGATCTCACCGGATGGTTTTATAATAGAATGGAAGGCGTATATCTTCTGCAGAGGTAACAAAAGGGACAAATGAGAAGGCATTTAAGACAGGAGTCAGGATTTTTTTTTTTTCTAGCAGTGCTCCATTTAACACCACAAATGTAGCTCTGCTTGTATTGCGTCATCTTCTCTTAACTGAGAAGATTTATTTTTCCTGGTGCAATGTTTACGTAGCCCTGTGCCGTTACACAATAAACTTCTTTTGGTTGTACGCTCCCTTGTCGTATCATCCTCACAGCTCTTAAATACTTGCTATGAATTCTTTATTCTGAAATACTCTCTGTGAGTAAAACTTCTTTCTTCTTTGCTTTCTTCTGTTTGCTCGTGTTGCATACCTTTTGGGAGATGGGGATGAAAATAAGAGCTTGAAAAAATCCTTTCCTTATGTGAGAATCAGCTGCTCAAAATGCTTATGCTCCATCTGCTGTCATACTGGTTGACCTGTTTTCTTCAGTATTTTTGCTTTTTGTCTCAGTGATGCATTTTACTTGCAAGTCAGGTTAACAGAAGCCTATTTCAGTAGAAAGAGAGCTTGTTTGTGTTTATAGAAGTTGCTTCAGCTTTTCTGTAAGTGCAGAACAGAGGAAAGAGTTGAAGAGGGTTCTGTGAAACCAGAAGTTCTGGTGGGAGAGCTGAGCCCACAGCAGCGGGTGCGGGATGGACCCTCCTGGCCACCTGGCAGGAGAGTGGAAGGACAAGTGTGTCCTCAGGTGGGCCTGCGGTGCACTCGGAGTTAGGGGTAGGTGTGCTTTTGGGGGTGGGTTTTTTGGGCAATCGTAAGATATGAAGACTTAAAGTTCATCAGAATCTCAGTAAATCTACATGTGATAAAATTTGTAAGCCACTATTTGAACTAACTACTTACAGGTTTGTTTTTCTTTTTTCCCCCAATGGATACAGGTGGAATCAAGAGACACTTTAAACAGTATTGCCTTGAAATTTGATACAACACCCAATGAACTGGTTCAGTTAAATAAGCTTTTCTCCAGAGCAGTCGTTCCCGGACAGGTACTATTACACTATATATGCTACTTATCCAATAAAAAACTTTTTCACCTATATTTCTCATCTCTGCCAGAGAAAGTGTTAAAGAATGTCTCTTACTGGTTTTCCTTTTGGCTTTCTAAAAGACCTTTTTTCATTTCTCTCTAGTTCATTAATTTCTTGTGCCTAATAAATAGCTGCCTAAAAAGGGAACATATAATGTAGCTACCTGTCTCTCTTAGATAAGATCTGGGGACTTTTAAAACTAAATATATTTAATGATTTAATAACACTTGGGTACAAACTAAATTGCTACTTTACAAATATAACAGGCTGTTTACCAACTCTAGCTATCCAGGGTACAGCTTATAAACAACATTCCTGGCTGCATATTACTGCCAGCAATTCTATTTTAATAAATTGAATGATGTTTCCATTCCACTCTGAAAAGTTGCTGTCTTTACCAGCAGTATAGGAAATATCATTCATTTCTTACATAATTTTTCTTTCCCTTTTTTTTTATTTTATTTTTTTTCCTTTGCTTTTCCCTTCTCTTTGAAAGCCAGGCCTGGAAACAAGTGGTAGGTCAGCTATGGTATTAACCACAGGTCCATTGGTTGTTGGGTATTAGCCCTCAGAAGAGAAAAGAGAGAAGGGGAAAAAAAGAACCCGAAACCACACCACCAAAAAACTGTTTATTTCTCGTTGCTGTAAAACTTTGTCTAGGTAGCTTGAATGCCTGCCATGGCCAAAACAGTGTGTTTGAGGGGTGGATAACTTCAGCTGATTTTTTTTGTTTTTTTTTTTTTTTTAATTCAGTGCTAAGAGCTATGTCTATGAACTTGTTTCCCAGGCTGTTTCTTAGGTGCTCAAATAGAGCAATAGCAAGAGAAATAATCGGCCAGGTCTTCCTTGACACTGTATTGGTGTTTCTGGCATGCTGTATACTTTTAATGTTTTCTATCTGAACTTTTTCCTCAACATTTTTGACTAAAAATCAGTCTTATCTTAATATATATTTTAAAACTTTAAAAGCTAAAATTAAGTAGTACTTTGTGTGGTGTTGTTTATTCCCTCAACTCATAATTTCTGTTAAAATTACTAGGAGCAGAAATGATGTTTGCATAGCTTGTTTTGAGAAAGCATGGCAAATATACCTGAACTGGTGGGAAGTTTAAACCTGAAAGCATAACTTCTAACTTCATTATATCTTCTTTATAGATTTTGTATGTTCCTGACCCAGACTACATTTCTAGTGTGGACAGCTCCCCCTCTCTAAGTCCTATAAGTCCCCTATCACCTACATCTTCCGAAGCAGAGCTTGACAAGGCTACAGTAAATGTAGGTATTCCTGTTATCCTTGAAATTAATTTTCCCTTTCAAGATAAATGTTTCAGATGCTATGCTTTCTTCTTAGACTACCCTTTTGTTTTGGGGAGGAAGTAGTATTTTGCAACACTTGGAGTTGAAAAGTAAAATAGTACCTTTTTGAAGTAAATACAAGTTTTGAATCTTTGTAAATTACAGTTTTCTTTGTGAAAACTGATTTGAAAGCACATTATTTCTAGCAAAATAACTATCCTTGCACACTGATAGTTTAAATACTAGTTCCTCTTGCATTTCTGTATCTGTTACCTTTCAGAACTAGTTAAGCACTTGTCTATAATCTTATTGATAGCTTTTGTAGCAATGAGACATCGGCACAAACACTCAAGTAGCTGAAAGCGAAGGGCCCCGCCGCCCCCTGTAGAGGTGGGGCGGGGGGGGTCTGGTTTCGGTTAGCCAAACAGAGTAAAGGAGAAGTCTGTTTCAGTGAAGGGCTAATGCAGAGTTGATTATAGTTGACTTCTACTCAGTAGTTTTACTTTTGTAGACTTTCAAAGACTACAATTGTTTAACCTTCAAAGCTGCTCTGTAATTCAGCTCAAATGTAGATTTTTGGCTAGGAGCTGGCTTTGTAAAAGCGTATCTTTCCAGGAACACTGGTTTGCTGTCAAAAGAATTCTGTTGGGAAACTCCAACCAGGAAGATGCAGTATTGGAGCCTGAGCTTCTCTGCAATTTATGCAACTATGGCCTTATTCAGATGTTTCTTGATACATCGCTACTATTCTTTTCCTACTTGTTGGGTTTTTTTTATTTTTTTTTCTCCTCTCAAAATTTTTCTTGATAGTGCTCAGTCAAGCTGTCAAACGTGCTCCAGGATTCTGCATGCTCAAAGTTTGGGAAGGTTTGAGACTTCAGGCATCTTTTATTGGTTTGCTTGTATGACTTGGTACAGAGAAGTTTAGATATAAAGGTATTGCTTTGTTGCTGAGCAGGTTCCCAAGCTGCATTACAGAGGCTGTGATGATGCTTCTATACTAAAAATTACTATTTGTTTTTTTACTATTTTATACCTTTACTCTGACCTAGTATGCCTGTTCTCATGAGATGTCTGCTGTTGTTTGTATTGAATAATTTCCTTTATGGCAAACTGAAGGTACTGTAGCACAGTAAATAGATTAGTCTGCAAGAATACATTCTTATATATCAGTCTTAGAATGACTGTAAATGCTAGGTTAGGCCTGCCCATATAGCATATGTGGTAAGAAGTGACTCGAGGGAAAATTTAGTTTTACAACTAAAAGCCAGAGCTCTTCCTACAATGCACTAGGTTTCACGTCAGAAAAATACTTGCTTTTGTGGATTGTTTTATGTGTTTGTTTGCATATAGTATATAAGGAGGCTTAATAGTGCAAATTTTTTTTTGAAACTTTATTGTACATAGTGGAGATAAAAGCTTGAAACTGTAGAAGAAACAAAGTAGATTAAAAGGCTTTGAAAGTTAAAATCATATTATGCAAAAAGTCATTTTGTTTAGTGTAGGCAGTTCAATGTTGACAACAGTTAAGTGCTACATTTCATTTAACTGACAGTGTTGTTGCAGAACTATTTTGTGCATCTCACTACATGTTGTGGATCGCTACAGGCAGTTCTTAAATGCTTCAGGAAAAGTCAAATGAGCAATGTGACAATATGTAATAAAGTGTTTATAGAAGCTTCTGAGGTCTTTTCAAATGCATGTATGGAGGGAAGAGGTGTTCCTAGATACGGTTTGTCAAAATAAAGCAAAGGTCAGAAATCACTTGCACTTGTCTGTGTGGACTTTGTGTATGTTTGGTTTTGCTTTTCCAACGGTCTCTCCAGGAACACAAGGAGCACTCAGCTTCTGTTTGAGCAGTTAAGACTGGAGGGTTTTATTCTTTGTCATAGCACCTGTTTTCTGTGTTGCTCTTCTCTCTCTTGGCTGATTGCCATCTTTATGAATGAGAGCAATACCAGCATGCAATCTCTAATGTTTTGTATTGATGTCTGTCTTATTTGACTCTCCTTCAATTTTGACTCCAGATTCACAGTTTAAATTTAGCCATATTTCAAGCTAAAGATGATTTGTTACTTTGCCTGTATAATGTAGAGGGGTCTTCTCTCTGTGCTGTGGCCATTGAAATAGATGAGTTCTTGCTAGAAATAAAATAAGATGACTGACCAATATCAGAATGTCTCTTGAGGCAAAAAATAAACTATAAGATATACTCTATTATTTTGTTTCTGTTTTATCAAACATTGAAGTAGCTTAACCACAACCATGTGACTAAGTGCAAACCAGCATGTGGCTAATATAATACCTGCATAACTCTGGTCATTTTTTTTTTTTAGGTTGCTACACTTAATCTAAGGTTTCAGTGCGTATTTCAATAAGTTTGTTAGTGTGTATGTAAGAACTCAGCTTAGATTTTTAAGCCTTTGTTGAGCTGCTGGGTTTTGTGAAGGGTTTCTTCATTCAGCAGTCTGCAAGTATTTGAGAATATTCAATATGTTTTACTACCTATAAAACTTAAAATTCACTTCAAAATAATATGTAGTGACAAGGATGCTGTCATTAAATTTGAAAGTCTGCCACCAGTATTATTCCTACTTCTTTGTCGTGTGGCAATATTAGTGAGAAATAGCTGGGTGATTCACAGTGGCTTTAGGTATCAGCTGGAGACTCTTGCGGCCACTTGCTAAGTTATGTGCATCACAAAGGAGACCATGTAATTTTTAGGAGTGAGGCATACATAGAAGGAGAATTCATCTCAAGGAAGTTTGCTATTTAATTGTATCTCCATTAGCTTTTTCAGCAAAATTCAGTTCAGTGTTCTAGAACTTGTTTTGAGGTGGTTTTTTTTGTGTGCTTTCTAACTAAAATTGAAAGATGCAGTCAAATGCTGAAGTAGTGCCAAGGATGATGAAGTGAAAACAATTATGCATAATGTTCCTGGGTTAAAGGCACTTAGCTGCAATCTGTAATAGTGAATAGAACTGAACAGGAAAGCAGAAAACCAAAAGGAACATAGAAGTCTGTATATTTTATAAATAGTACTATTGTATTAGTAACTAAAAATAGCAATTATGTATAAAATGAAAGTCATTAAATGTTGTTTAAGCTCCAGAACAGGGTTACTGTGACTATAAAACAGGCTCTGGCACAATCTGCCTACTACGTGTGTAGTGTTCACTATGTTGGGTGTTAGACAGCAAGACAGGTAACTCTTCCTGTTGCCTGCCCAGGAAGGTAATGAGCTAAATCCTCTGGAAGTTACATCCAGGCATGTGGAAGACAAAGATGGTTGGGAACAGCCCAAGCGATTTTACCAAGAATATATTGTGCCTGACCAGCAGGGTTGCTTTCTTTCATGGGATGACCGGCTCAGCAGATGAGGGAGGAGCAGTGCATGTTATTGGTACTTACCTTGACTAGAGCCAGGCCCTTGTCCTGTCCCAAAGCAGCCTTGTTATCATACTGGGGAAATGTGGACTACAAGATGGGCTGGAAAAATTAGCAGGATCTTTGGTTTCAAAGTGATTCAGCACTAGTGTGGTTGGATATTTTTTATTGTGGTTTTGTTTTTATTTTTGTTTTTTTCTTATGGTGGTGGACAATTACAAGTCTTTGAGGGTCCTTATTGGGACTTAGATTGTTTATAATCAGCCCATCAGTGACCTGAATGGTGGGACAGAGGATAGAATGCACCATCAGCAAGCCTGGGACAGAGGAGCAGCAAAAATTAGGGGAAGTGGTCAATACACTGGAGGGAAGGGCAAGGGCTGCTCATCAGAGGGACATGAAGAATCTGGAGAGATGAAGCAACAGAAACCTCATGAAGTTCAACAACAGTTAAGACCTGCCTGGGACAGAAGGAGCCCATGTGGCAGTGCAGGGTGAGGAGTGCTGCCTATGGAGCAGCTTTGCAGAAGAAGATGAAGGGCCAAGGAGATGTTGATGCTTGTGTCCTGGTGGAGATGTTGATCCATGTCCACTTGTGATGGTGAAGGCTAATCACGTGCCAGGTGGCTCATGAAAAAAGAATACCAACAGGTTAAGGGAAATGATTATTCCTCTGTCTGGGGGGCTTGTGAAGCTGCATTTGTGGTGTTGTGTCCACTTCTGGCACCTCCAGTACAAGACACAGATTGACCTGCTGGAGGGAGTCCAGTGGAGGACTATTAAGATGATAATGGAATGGAAATACATGAGGTACAAGGACTGGCTGAGAGAGCTGGGCTTTTTTTTATCCTGGAGAAGAAAACACTAAAGGACAACCTGATTTTTATGTTCTACTACTTAGTAGACAGAGGGGAGGAAGGAGAAGAGTCAAGGTCTTCAGATGTTCATAGTATCATGATGAGCAGCAACCAGCTGTGAGTTGCTGCACAACAGTCATGGTTAAATAGCAGGAAACTGTTTTTCACAATGAGGGTGGTTAAACCCTTGAGCAGGTTTCTTCTTAGAGGCTGTGGAATCTCCAGCCTTGAAGACTTAGACTCAACTGGAAAAGCCGTGAGCAACCTGACCTAATGTAGGCTTAGGCCTGCTTTGAACATGGAGTTGGACTAGCTGACCTTCCAACATAAAGTAGTGTATAGTATTATGGAAGGATTACAGAAGACATTTAATAGGAAGTGTGTTGAAGTTGGAAAATAATCCTTTCTGCTACCTTCTACTTGAACTTTACATGTGATAGTATGTCAGATAGTTGCCTTATATGAGTTCTGATCACTATTTTGTTGTTTATTCCCAGGCTGATTCTGAATATCTTTCCCCACTTTCTTATCTTGGACTGGTTAAGCTGTGGTTCATTACTTATATACACCATTAGATCAAAGCAGTCCTTCAACTTGCAGTGGATCTGGAACACTCTTTTTACATTTGCTTTCACGTCATAAAAGAACAACGAAAATTACACAACAGAAAATCTCTTAAAGTTAATCTTGAAAAAGGGAGGTTGCTCAGTGTTCTTTAATATTTTTTTTTAAATTATTATTCCATTTTAGGATCCAGATGGAGTCCAACAGAAAGAATCGGCTGCTTCACCAGCACATGCATGTGTTCGTCCTACCAGAGTGGTATCATCCACCTCGGAAGAGGAGGAAGCATTTACAGAGAAATTTCTAAAAATTAATTGCAAGTACATCACTAACGGCAAGGTACTTAAACCTTCAAGTTTTACTGTTACTGTATGGGATGTAAAAATGAAGTACATTTAAACCATAAATATACAGCAAAAATTAGTTAGTGATGAGTACGTGGTTCAGCTTTTTTATATATATATATATATATATATATGTCTATAGAAATATGTTTTTCTTCACTGTTGCCTTTGGATCCCCAGACTACTTTTTTTAGACGTGATGCGAGGAGTCAATATGTGATTAACCTGTGACAAACTTCCCTGTAGCCATACTGTTAAGTGATTCTCTTGTGTTGAGAGCATGAGGTCTGTTTGTTCCTTATGTTAGTGTCTCTCGTAAGTAATTCTCTTTACTTACAGTGGAGAAAGAACATGCCTTAAATATAAGGAAATGTGTAACTGAGTAGCTTCACTTCCATTTTACTAAAGCAGAACAGTATGAGCAGAATTAATCTCCGACTGTACAAAAAAAACACTTCCATATTTGGTGTAGTAGGGCAGATTTTATTTTTTTAAATTTTTTTTTTTTTTAGTTTGAAGCAGTAGTTAGAATTTTCTCCATAGTGTCATTGCACTAATACCTCCAAGTTAGTGGCACTTAACTTCTGTTCATCTTAGAGGTGCACAGGTCTTGTGCAGAGTTTTAGGGACTGAAATAATGTCAAAAGACTTTACCTGAGAATGCTTTAGGAAAAAAACAAAATGTGTTGCTCTCCCACCCAACAGAAGAATGACTATTAGACAGTTTAATTGTGAAAAATCGTGCCTTCACTCAAGCTGAATGAATGCAAAGAAACTCAGTACTTGCAGTACTTCCTCCTTCACCTGAAGTTTGGGTATGTTTATACAAATACTGCTGATTCTGTGTTGCTCAGCAATAGGTTTGCAGATAAGTTAGACTAATGATAAACAGACCAATGGGAATCTCTTAAAACCACATTTATTTGTTTTTGCTGATGAAAAAGATTGCAGATCCATATATGTCTACATAAGAAGCCTTTTGACGATACATGTATGCTGGCAAAAGCTACTGTTAGAAGTTGGTAAGACAAGTCCTGGAAAAACTTTGTTTGGTACTTTGTGCTACTTTTTAGTTAACTTGCTTTGCTCCTTGCGTTCTGTGCCTAGGTGATGGGTTTTTTAAGGCTGATCCTAGACAAATCATTACCTCTTGGTTTTAAGTGCCCTGATACAAAGGAATTGGGAACTGTGAGCCTGTGTTAGAAATTGGCTGTACTGTAAAAGTATATAATTGAGGGTTAAAACTTAGAGCATATTATTTACGTGCCATAATTCCTCATCCGAGTGGTATGGGGAGGGTTCACAGCATCTGCCTTTGACTTGCATCTTTACAGCCTATTTTGTTAAGAGCTTCAAGGAGAATTCTGTTTCTAAAGAGTTATATAATCTGCCACAGTATCAGTCTATACTTGGGGAGGTGGGGGAGGAGAGAATGGATGCTAAATTGCTCAGATTTGAGTACCAAATTTCGTAAGTTTAGTATGTAATTTAGCCTTTGTGTCACATGTGGTAGGAATGTCCTTTGGCATGTTGTCTTGTCTTCTCCTTGTTACCTTTCCTGTTGATGCAGGATGATATCTCCAAAAGTTTTCTGGAGAAACCTGAAATAGTCATCTTCTGCTTCCTACTCTGGAGGTGATTTTGAAGCTCGTTGTTAACTGTTCATAAGGCTTCAGATGTGGAGTCTCAGTCATCAGTGAGACCGATGCTCATAAACTAAAATGTAGAGAAAACCTCTTTTCAGTGTGTTTAATTTCATATGCAAAAGGCCTTGCATGAAGATCAGACTCTCTCATTTCCCACTTTTCAAGACTGCTGATTCTGTATGTGTTTGAAGTTGGTTTTAGTTGCACCTGTGAATTCCTGGACAAGCACAGAGGAGTTCTCTGAGGTGCAGTGGTTGGAACCTGGAAACATTTGCTCTGTTACAATATTTGCTGTCTACTATCTGGTTATGGCTCCTGTAAGAGGCAGGGTGTTGGGTACAGGTAGAAACAGGGGTGTGAATATGCCACATCCTGGGCACGCAACAAATCTTTTAAACCAGTGTATGACTGTATGACTGTAGAGTCACCTTAACTCACTGTTTATTGTGTATGTAGACATGCCCTTTCCTGAAGTCACACTCTTTGCTGCTTTTGTAGAAAATTATGCTGGACAATATCTTAAACTGTTGCCCACAGTCCTCCATCAACAATTGAGCTGCCCATAGATTAGGCTGTTTTTTTTTTTCCTCTTCCCAGGATAGAAAGTTAGGAGATTAGAGCAAACACTGGCAGTATACCAGAGACATGTAGGAGTTTGTGGTGTGCATACCATTGTCCATTTTTTTTTTTACTTATGCTTGTGCTCTGATCTGCTGACCTCTCTCTAGCTTCATTATTGGTGCAAATAAGTTTTTGAAAATATTCTGAAAATTGAATTTGTATAAAATAAAGTCAAAGAACTGTTTTAAAATGTTCAACAAGTATTTGATTACCATCAAAAGGATCTGTGCTGAAGACACAGCATGACACAAAGGACAAGTTGGGCTCATCTCCTCGTGTTGATGTGGGCAGGTGAGAGCGTGGGAAGGGTTTTATTTAGTAAGCTGCCATGGTGTTCGTTACTCTAAAGAATATATTAATGCTGAAAGTGTTTTCAGGAGCTCAGCCAGGCCAGAGAGGGAGCTTTGGAGCTTTCTTCCTGGTCCAAAAGCAACGAACCAAGAAGATGTTATGGGGAGCAGACTTTAGGCTGTCAGTCTTCTTCAGTGCTTGTAAGATACCAGGTTAAGTTAGCAGAAGTAAGTCACTAAAGAACAATATGCTGTAGGGTTTTTTCCTGGCATCAGTGTTGTTACCCATTCCTGGGTATTTTGTAGAACAACTGTGACATCTGCTGCCATAGTGCATAAATGTGTATGAGAAACCAGAAAAGTCTGTTCAGAACCTAAAATGAATGCATGGTACTAAAACACACAAGAGTTTGTTGCTGGCTTATTCTGAGACAATAGTTCTGAACTATATATATTGTAGGAACACTGTCTGTCTGATCTATAATGGCAAACCAACACAGGAATGCAGTTTCAGGTGCTCTCCTGTAAAGCCAATACCTCGTTTTTATCTTTACTGTTGCAGAACTGTGGTGTTACCTCTCAAAGACTGGACCTGCTTCAGTTTCCATCTTTCAGGGCAGTCTAGCATAATGCAATGAGTGATTCTTGGCCAGTGCTTGGCTAAATGCATGTGTACTCCCACTTACCTGTTTTATTCTGATGTCACCCATTTTTTTTTCCCCTCACAGAATCCATAGCACTTGGTTTCTGTCTGTGCTAGAAACTCCATCTGTTAACACATGTTCCACAGGTTTTTAAGGAAGCTTTTCTCCTGCAAACAAGTTAGAAGGTAGTAAAGACAGAAGCTACTTGTCTTGCAAAAGAGTCACAGAAATTGTTAAACAAAGTGGCAGAAACACTGACATGTCTGAAAAAATAAGAATTAAAACTTGAGACCAAACAAAGTGTATTTTTTTATCTGGCTATTACCTGAGCTTTACCTAGTTACCTGGGTAAATGTTCAGTGATCCCTGGTAAAAATAGTAGTAATAAAAGATGACAGAAATATTAATGATGTTTAGTGTATTATTAAGAATCTCATTTCTGTCCTGTAAATTTGGGGCAGCAATTCTTCTCTAGAGAAGTGCCCTGAAGTGTTAATGCAGTAACTGTGAACCATATCAAATAACTTGTGAGCCAGAAATGTTTCTTTGGTTTACCTCCTGTCATCTTTTAAATGCATAACAATGAAATAGCTGATCTCTTGTTGAGGACCTATAAAGCCAGTGTTTTCAAGGTACCTATATAACCTTTCACCTGCTCATAGTCAGTGCAAGTGAAGTGTTTGACCAGCTTCTTAATCAATTATACATAAAAGTCTAGTAGTCCCAAGGGTTAATTCTCTATTTCTGTATCAGTGTAATAAATTTTAAATGGAATTACACTTTCAGATTAATTTTTGTGGTATTTACCTGTTGGTGTGGAAGGTTTTTTCCAAGACCAAGGTAAGCAAGCTGTTGGGTTTCTGGTGGTGTGTTTGGTTGAGGCTGCAGAGGTAGACTTTAGAATTTTCCATGTGTGTGAAGGACAACTGCCTGATGAACAGGTTTGGGGGTTTTCTGCAATCAGACAGGTCATTGTCAGACTGTCCTAGGAAGCTTCCATTTACAGTAGAAGGTCTCTTAAACTTGTTTTCCTTATGTAGTCAGTAATCTGGCATGCTTCTTGGGCTGAATGTTTGCCTGCGGAAAGATTGAGAAGATGTGCAACTGCTTCTTCATACATGTTCTAATGCAGTGTCTCTAGTGTTCAGATAAGCATTGTAATACTGATTTGTGAAACTTTTAACTTGTTTCGCAATAAAATATTCTTTAATCGGTTTTTGATCTGGACTGCCAGGGGAAACAATGCTTTAACTTGCTTTTGAGAGCACAGATAAAGCATTAGATTTTGTATTTGTTCAGTAAAACTGGGGACGTTGGTGACATGTCAGCTGTGACAGCCCACCCTGTGGTAGAAAAATGACATCTCCTTTTATTGCCTGAAGTCTTCCATGCGCTCAGAAGCTTTACCACTTCCTGTCTACTTAATTTATCAAGGCAGGATTATTTGATCATGAAATAGTGAACAAGTGAAGACAAAATCATCTGAAATCAAGAGTTCTCCAATGAACACGATAACTGATTGCTTCTACTGAGTAATCTGACTAGAAGTTGATATTAAACATCTAAATCCTTTTTTTTTTTCTTTTTTTGAACTCTCCAGACTCTTCTGAAGATTCACATGCAGCATGTGGGCAGTGAAAGAATAGAATAGAATAGAATAGAATAGAATAGAATAGAATAGAATAGAATAGAATAGAATAGAATAGAATAGAATGTTTCAGGTGGAGGGGATCTACAGTGCTCATCTAGTCCACTGCCATTAAGGCTATGGCCTTGATTTGTCTGGGTCATATCTGTAGAGTGTTAAAAAAATTCCACATTCGTGTATGGTCATTAGTGAAAGAACTCAGATTGAGAAGTGATGCTGCTTTTTGCATTACGTACTGAATTTATGGAAGTAGTAGTTAAAGAGAAGCAATTATTCTTCTGAGGAGACTCTTACTGACTTTTGCAGTCATGGTAAATTTATTTTCTAGACTGCAGTGGACATAACCAAATGTGAACTTCTGTCAACAATCATCCTTCTGCAGTTCCTTCTTGCCTGTTGAAAGTTTGTTTCCACAATATAGTGCTGGGAAAGAGATACCAGTGATGGTTTTGTTTCAGTGTCTTAAACAACTTGGAATTATGTAAATGTGTTTTGCTGACTGTAAAGTCTTCAGCGTATGCTTTGCACTCTAAAAGGCACAAACAAAACCTGACTGGGCACTGAAGGACTAAGAGGGCTTTAGTACAGAAGCTCAAGCTGCTTTTGAGACTGTTTTCACTTTTGCATAATGGTGACAACAATGGTCACTGCTGTAGGCTTTAATACTATTTTGGGTTTGTTTTTTATCACTTGTAATTTTCTGCTCACTACATGGCATCTTCTTTTTCTGCTGTGAAGGTCATCAACCATCACAGTGCTGGGAACAAATTTCTTGAAATGGGAAGCATTGTAGTTGTATTTCATGCTGTGTTTGTTCGTCATCTTAGAACTGAAAATGGACAGTCTCCCACAATGTAATAACTGAACAGTTTATCAGTGAGCTGGGTATTTATTGAATTCCTGATAAGCTTCAGCAGCACATGAAGCAACTATTTTGTGATTCTTGCACAGAAGTTTTTAATGTCTTTCTAAATTTATAAAGTCCTTGGGATTCATGATCTGTAACTGAAGGATCACTGCTTACAGCTGCATTTCCTCCAACTCACGGTTTTAGCTCAAACTCTACCATTCTAAGAGTTTTATGGGTTTCCTTAGGGGGCAACTGGTGCTGGTGTTTGTGTATGTTTCTAGTGCCGAAAAAAACCAAAAGTTCGACATAGTGTAAATTAGCTTGGTACCTGTATTGTGTAAGAACCTTACAGCTCATAGAATGAGTATCAACTGCCTTTAATGTTTTTCATACTAGAAGTTTAAAATCTACTTGTATTCATCATGTACTGCAGCAGTATCGTTGTGATTAAATCCATCCAAAATGGCATCTCGATGCAGTTGCATCATCAAAAATCTTCAATATTTTTAATCTAGTTTAATTCTTTAAATTTATTTGTCTAATCAGTCAACAGGTCCATTAAGTTAGAATGACTTGTATCAGATACTGCTGTTGCTTTTGTGTAAAGAAAATGAAGATAAATGACAGTTTTTGAAAGTCTCTTTTTGTTCTTGAATAGTAGAAAGTGAGCAGTTAAGTGCCAAGTTTTAGACAATACTTGAAGTTTATTGCAAAACTAGCAATAAGCCATGTGGTTATCTAGAAAGGGGTGTATCTTTACCTCGGAGGAGCTGGCTGACATATCCTTTAGGGTCCAAGGGTTTACCTTTTTTAATTCAACCTATTTATTAAGTAGGTGTGAGGAACAAAACTGTTTTCTTATGAGAAAGTAGGTGGCAATAATTTGCTTCCTCAGAAAAAGTTATGTTTCTAGATGACTGCAAAACACAAGAAACTGTATGAAGTTGCTTAAATATGCCGTAAAAACAAGTTAGAAAACACCTTTTTACTACAAAAAAATGAGAATAAGCTGAAATATAAAGAAGAAAATTTACCACTTCTTTTCCCTCTCATTTTAGGGTACAGTCAATGGTGTGCTGCTAGTGACGCCAAATAATATAATGTTTGATCCTCATAAAATGGATCCTCTGGTCCAAGAGAACGGCTGTGAAGAGTATGGCATCATGTGTCCAATGGAAGAAGTGATGTCAGCTGCTCTGTATAAGGAAATTGTGGACAGCAAAATTAAGGATTCATTAACCATGTAAGATAGAATAGTATTTATAAGGCTTTGAGTAAATATGAACTGTAGCCGTATTGCTGACCATTCGAAACTAGCAAAACTGCATTTTTTTTTCCATCGATTTTCTTTTTAAGAATGTCAAAGATTGCCTTGGAAAGGCCCTTGAGAAAGCTTGCTTCACCTTAAGTTCTCACATTCTATACACTATTTAGAATAAATCCTCTTCTATGTGCATGGATTCTGATTTCCTTCAGTAGTCTCTTACGAATCAGTCCATGTAGCAAGAGGTACCAAACCACTTCCTCTGCCCCACCCCCGCTGTGAAAACAGCAAAAGGTGCGTTTGATTCTTTGGTAATCTAAAAACTAATCTACAGAATAGAAAAGTCCCACTGAAACAGGTTCGGGTGCAAATCTTTCTTTGCCATTTTCCACTTGCCTCTCAAACTAGCTTCACACACTCTTGTTGCTCTGATAAATGGTTGTATGAATTATTTGTAGAGGTTTGTGTATATTTTTTATGACCTTAGGCCCTTATTGGCTAAGGGAGGAACTGCATATTGACCTTTAGGTGTAGCCTTGTTTGGGTTGAACAGAGTGAATTTGGATTGTTGAGATTTAGTCACGGGTGTTTAGCATGGCAGGCATTTAAAACTGACTTTAAACAGCATTATGGAAAAAGTCTTGGTTCCATTCTGTCTGTTGCCTAATTTTTATACTGTCCTCAGAAATAGGAATTCTGACATTAAAGCCAAAAAGGATATAAAAAAGTTTTAAAAATCATGGCACCTTTACTTATCACAGCCCATAAAGCACAGACATTTGCAGATTACCTTGACCATCTAACTGCGCAGAAGTTGAGTCCTTTAACCAAGGTAGAGTTGTCTACGTGTGTGAGAGAGTAAAGTTGTTTGCCTGATGTGCAGCTCTTAAAAAATGCGACCATTTTAATTCATGTATAAAGACACTCAGTAACTCTGAAAAATGCCCTTTTCAGTTCTTGCAGGTGGTATGCTAAGCACGTCTTTCTTGATAGTCTTAAATATCTGGACACTTAGAAGAAATAAGTTGTGTCTTACCATTTTTAAGTTCAGTTGCAGCAGAGACCTGGTAGTAAACTGTTATCTTGGCATAGTCTTGTTTGCTGCCTGAAGACCAACTAATATATGTGTTGCTATAGTAGTACCTTTGGGGCTTTTGATGTAGAATATTGATGCCTTCAGCATGGTTGCTTTCTGGAAGTTCATTTTCCAGATTGAGTTTTAATAAGTTGCTCATAGTGCCTACTTGAATTGATATATAGTACAGGTAATGAGATTATGAAAATTAAATTACTCTTTTTAATCTACCTATTTGAATCACAATATTGCAGTTGCAAAACAAGTCTTTTTTCCTAGCATGTTTAGTTTCTTAATGGCTCGATGTTGATTTGCAAATGTACTTTGTGTACCCTGTTGATTTTTGTGCTCTCATAGCACATGCATTTTCTGTTTTGTTTATAATATAAATGCATATGGAATGAGAAAATGTCTAGCATTAGAAGGTCACATTCAGAGTGTGTCAAATTTGTAAATCTTGTAAACTTTATAAACTATTAAATGGAACTCTAATATTAAATGTTTTCTTCAGTCCCAGCGCTTCTGTGCCTTAACCTCATCAAAATTTGAGGCATGTTTGTAAATTTTGGGGAAAATAAATTTCTAATTTCTTAAGTCTGTAACCAGAATTCCAACAACTACAGCTAGATCTGACAAAACCTCTGTGTGTCTCAAGATATTTGAGACTTAAATAATGTTTTCACACTATTTGTTTTTCTCCAAATATTCTACTGTTATAATTAACCCTCTTCTCCCCATTTTACCAACTGTCAAACCTGTTTAAACTTGGAAAAACAATCTGAATACTGAAAATCAGTTTCCATTATATCAATAGCCTTATCACAAAACCAGTGGATTCTTTGGTTCTTAAAGCTGCAATTTCATGTTGTATGGTTTCTGCATATAAGCCACGATCTTTGCTGAAACTGGAAAAAATATATCTGAAACCCTACAGATATTTTACAGATTTCGTGAACCTTAGATTGTGCTTGTCCAAGGACACCTGTTACCAACACAGTCCTGAAAAAGAAAGTAAATGACCCAGTCTAATAGGTGATAAATCCTAAACTGTAATCCGCATGCTTTATAAGCAAAATTACTACATCAGCACAAGCTTAGTATCAACTTCTTGTTAACAACTGGGGAAGAGGGTGCAGATGCTTTGCAAACATCCTGAATTTTAGCGATGTCTCAGTAATGTCAGTAATGTGACCTAACTGAATGAAAAGTTTTGTAGAAATGTGGAGTAGATTTATTCTTCTTACAGATGGGAGATGAAGGTACAAATTTCTTGAGAGCATTTGATACTGGGTAATGGAAGATATAATGTGGTTATGGTAGGAAGGGAGTTGGTATTGAGAACTCTGGTCAGAAGTATATTTAAATATGAGATATTTTTAACGAAGGTTGTGTACTGCTCAGTTTTTTGATAACACTGGGAAAGCTTGAGTCCTGTAGATACAGTTGAGCATGTTCGCAGTTCCCTTGTAGTTCTCCCCTTCTAAAACTCATAGAATTTCTAATTAGATTCTTTTGAAAGGCAGGTTTGAATAAGATTACTTCCTTGGGGAAATTAAGTTCTAACTTTATGCTTGCTTTTTTCTTACACTATTTATCAACATTTGATGTCTGCTCTTTTAATTATTCAGTCGTACCAAGTAATTTGAGATTTACTTTGCTTAGCAGTGGTATCCTCAAAGTTAGGTACCCAACTGGTGAAGACACCAATCTCAAGTATTTCCCATGTGCAGAATGGTAAAAATCTACGTTGATGGTTCCTCTTGCTCTGCATTGACTGGCTTAGGTGGTTAAGGTTAGACCAGATGATTTCTGCCGTTCGTTTCTTACCAGTGAGCGAAGTGTCAACTTCGTATTAGGGTGGGGCAGATCTATACAATTGTACTTACCTCTTTGGACAAAGCTCAAGCTTGTGGAGGCTTTCTACCTATAGAGATTATGGCTGTGTGTAGCTTTTTGGTTCTTTTCTCCTGTTTTTTATTTTACTTTTACACTGTAAGCATCTCAAACAGTCTTGTTGGTTTCATAGGAGAGCTTTTCCTTGCAAAAGTAATGTAATGGAGTTGGAAAGTTCTGACTATGTCATGCTGGCAAAGATCCGCCATAAGCTTATCATTACGTATTTTATGCTTTTTTCTTTTTTAAGCTTTAGTAGTTTGTTTGGGGGGTTTGGGGTTTTGGTTGGTTGGTTTTTGTTTGTGGTTGGTTTTTTTTTTTAAGAGCACCTTTTCTTTATGAAGTCTTGTTAATAAAAATAAAAAGGGCTTGATGTAAGAGGCACCTGCTGTAATAACATTCTTATTTCCTCGACAGAGATGTAGAACAGCTGTCTGTAAGGGAACTTTGCCATTCCAAGAAAGCTGCCAAGAGCAATACAGATGAAATGGATTCCAGGATCCAGGACCCAGGCAATGACAGTGCGAGTACTGCCCCAAGGAGCACGGAGGAGTCTCTATCAGAAGATGTCTTCACAGAATCAGAGCTCTCTCCAATACGTGAAGAACTTGTTTCCTCAGATGAGCTTCGACAAGACAAATCTTCTGGAGCATCATCAGAATCTGTCCAAACAATAAACCAGACTAGTGCGGAATGTTTAACAATCATTTCAGACTCAAATGAAGCTGGCAGTGACTTAAAACCCAGTGCTGAAAGGGCTGTAAATGTGAAACAGTTTGGTACCCACAGCTTAGGTTCAGGAAGCGCTGAAATGTCTGTAAGTGGGGGACAGGAACCTACTGAAAATACTGCGGGTGTCCTCCAGCAGTCTTTGCAAGGATCACACAGTAGTGAACAGCATGACAAAGAGGCAGAAGTGGGCGAGGATCAAGATTCCTTACTAGGAAAGGAGCCAGAAGGAGAAAGGAAGGTGGGAGAGGAATGTCCACGTTGTGAAGATATCACAGACTCTCAAGAGAAAGACACAACTAGCAAAGAAAAAGTAGTGAGAGAGCAAACGCAAGACTCGGAGACAGAAGTTGAAGAACTTCGCAAGCTTTGGAAGACCCACACTATGCAACAAACCAAACAGCAAAGAGAAAACATGCAACAGGATTCACAAAAAGAAATTAGTCGGAAAACTGCGGCTGCAGGAGATGGGCAGTTAGAAGGTGAGTCAGTATCTATGGTGAGTCAGTATCTATGGGTACAGTGTTAGCTTCCAGATTTACAATGTGTCTTCCTCCAGCTCATCAGAATTCTTGTTGGTTTTCATTCTGCAGAAAACGTCTCCATATATTGCTTCTATTTCAGTGGCTTGAAGTATACCTAAGTTATGTCTTATATAGATCAGCGGGGAAAAGATTTCTCAGGAAACTAAAAAAAAATGATACTTTTTTTTTACTGTCATTTTTTCTCGTAATTCAAATGATCATATTAAAACACAATATTTTTGTAGGAGAGATTTGAATGAGCCTGTAAAATTATATCTGTGGTGCAGTGGTCACTGTAGAGCTCAAAATTAAAAATGTTCCTTAGCAGTCAGCTAGCTGTCACTTAAATTTTGATCCCACTGTCCACGTGTATGAATGAATTTCAGGGAATGAATTTCATCTTATTTATAGCAACTTATTTATAGCAACTTTATAACCACATGTCTTCTTTGTGGTTAAGGTTTGTGATGTGAGTATTAAACACAGGAGGCTTAACAGTGTTTGTTTGATACTTTCAGGACTTTGTTTCACTTGCATCTTTCATATTTCATGCTGACTAGAGCAAGGTTGAGCATGCAAAAAAGCATTTTGCAGGATAAATAAGAGCTAGATGGTAAGAAACTAATGGGGAACAATTAGGCTTATTTCTTAATTACCTTCACTCTTCTGCAAAGGTCTGGCCCTAGGATTATTAGTTGGAAGTTATCTTGAAAGTCCGTTAAAGTTACTTAATGTTTTTTCTTTTTTAAGTAACTTAAATATGTTTCTTTATGTATTTGATTTTACTTTAAAAAAAATTCATAAATAAACTAGTTGTTTTAATCGTGCAATATTTTGGGGGCTAGAAAGAAAACATCTATAATACCTGTTACAAATTAATAGATTATATGTGAAATGCATTTTAAGGTCAGATTGTTTATGTTGATAATTAAAGTTGAGACTGAAATGAATAGAGAGGTATATTCTTCAATTGGTAGAAATCAATCTTAAACTTCAGTACTTTTGTGTATTTGTGTTTTGTGGGTTTTTTGTTGTTGGTTTTGGTGGGGTTTTGTTCCTGTGGGGTTTGTTTGTTTTCTCCTTCTGTTAAGGAAGTAACTGAACTTGGAAATTTGAAGCAGATTAATAGTTGCATTATTCTGTGCTCAATTTGGCTTTTATGCCATACGTATGAGAGGAAATCCTCTGGTGAAAATGTCATCTAGCAGTGGTTGCTGGTTCTGACTTTGAAAAAACACAAGCACAAGTGTTCTTTTCCTCAGTTACTGCTTTTCTTACAGTTGAATATTTTTTGTTATCATTGAGTGACACTGCAGGTTTTTTTATGCAAGATGATCTGTACACAGCATATACATATATCATCAAAAAAGTGTGTGCATACAGTTAGAGGGGTGCTGGCTAAAAACCTCCTGCTTATGGCGGTAAAGCCTCACTGAATGTTGTGGGGGTAAAATAGAAAGAAAAATAATTAAAAAAAAAGAGGCACAGGTTACTTTTTGGATATTTGTGCCAATGACCTCGGTGCAAATTCAGTTGGAATTACTGTATTTTTCTTATTCAGGCATTTTGTATTAGCAGAATGCAAATAAAACAGTATATTATGAATTAATATTTCTCAGTCTACCCAGATTTGATGATGCTTCTACGGGCTTTGTCTACAGGCAAGTTTAAATAGAGCCATGGTAAAAGCGTAGATGTATTGCTTAACTCTTGAGGGTCACCAAAGACTGAATATGACAGGTCTATTAACAGCAAGTCACTAAAAAAGACTAGGTCATTAAAAAATTGGAGCACTCTAAACACTATCTAATGTCCTGTCTATCGGACTAAAACTCTGAAGTAGTCATATAATGAGTTGTGTATCATTAAATTACATAGATAGGTCTTCTATCTCCTGTTAGCAAGGTCTTAGTTGAATTTCTTCTCGTTTGTGGGAGTTTTGAACATGTAGGTTTTGGGGAACTGTTGTTTGTTGATCTTCACAGAGGTCAGATGTTTCTGAGGTTAGAATTAATGTTTTATTTGTTCTGAAGGTTGAACAGATGATACAATGAAAGCTGAAAACTATAAGTAGTCTGGAATAGCTTAAAAGGCCTCGGATTTATTTTCTTTTTTTTTTTTCTTTCTTTTTTTTTAACTACCCAAGACTCTTATATTCGCTTCTATTTTTACATTTTTGTTAACCACTGGACTGCAAGAAAAGCCAGATATAGTTGATACTTTGGAGAAATTATAATGATCTGTAGTTTTTTATGTGTATAAACAAGCTGAAATCTCATTAAAGAGAACATGTCTGTTTGCTGTTTAGCTGGATATTGGACAAGATTAAAAGGGAAAAAGTGCATGATGCACAATAGCTATTACCAGAGTCTTTTTTTCTGATAAGTTCTATATCAAATATACAAAAATATATAGGAGAACACGCCAAAAAAAAGGGCACCTTAAACAGTCTTTTTGAGATTTGGGGGCAAGGCCAAGTTGTTTGGTTTTATTCTGTGCTAGCTGGAACTAAATCTCACTGATTTTTCTTTAAGGTATGGTAGAAATCCCACTTCTCTGAGCCCAACGTCAGAGAAGTTCTAGACGGCCGCATCTGAAGGACCAAAATCCCAAATACCATATTATTTTAAGAATACTTCTCTAACACTTCCACAAAGTTCCTATGCCAGTCCTGTAAAACAATTTTTTGTTCATTTTGGATTATTTTTGTTTGTTTGTTTTGGGTGGTTGTGGGGTGTTTGTGTGTGTGTGTATGTGGTTTGGTTTTGGTTTGGTTTTGTTTATTTGTTTTGGGGGGGGTTGTTTTGTGTGTTTTGTTTGTTTTATCTTGATGACTTACCTTGAGCTTATGGGTTTATAATATACTTCCAAATCATGGCTATTTTGACTGTTTTACCATACTGTATACTGCAGGTATAATTCTAAAATATTGTAACTGAAAATCAGGAAGCGCACATTTAAATATTCACTGAAAAAAATTCTTTTGTGGAACAGTGCTATTCTACACTTCATGGTGAATATCTGAGTGCAGATGTTTATAGGTCAAGAAGGTGATGTTTTCTGTGCTTAGTATATCTGTAGTCTTGCATAGATACTGAAGGAGAACTTCGGCTGTACAGAAAGGTAAGTGTCCTAGAAAACTGGAACATATCTGTATGTGCATGTAACACCAGAGGCAGGCTAAATCTCTTGTTGTTGTATCTGATCATAAGAACTCTTAAATTTATGTTTTCCTTCCTTGCTTTAAAAAAATCTCTTGTGGCTAGAACTCATGTTCTAACATTTATGTAATGAACCTATTAAAGAAACAATGTTGAGGAGTCTTCTTCCTTTACCTTGTGCTGACTTCACAATCCAGTCTTGGAGGCTATTAATGGAATTCTCTTAGTTCCGTTGAATATACTACCTGGAGGGAAGAATCTCGTACGACAACATCCAGTATGGTTCATCCTGAAGTGGTGCTTATACCTTTGAAGTGTTTGATGTAGCTAACAAATCAAAATTCATCTCAATCCTCTATTGGTAGTGCCAGAACTTTTCTTTTTTAGATGAAAAGTAACTAATGAACAGCTTTGACATCTGTGAATCGGGCTGAAGTATTTATTTAGCGCTGTATCTTTTGCATGTATATGGAATATCTTTTTAACAGTGGGGGGGATGTCTCATTCAGTGCAGAGGGATCTGCATTTACAAGACCTTCTGAAATACTTTCAAGCATGGGTGAGGACTGTGATAATGTGATCTGGAGTTGGAAGCAGAAATGAATGTTAGAATTATTCAAATGTGTTGTACTCTGAAGTTAATGCTGCTGATGCAATTTACATAAGAAAAAAAGGACAGGTAATTTTTACTACCTGTGTTTCCTCATCTCCTATTGCTTACTTTTACATATATACATGTGTCCTAAATACTTGTATTGCTCAATACAAAATTAGCTAATTTTTTTTAAGCTCTTTTGTACATTGTAGATAGCTTACTTTTTCTTTACTAATAGGTTCTTCTCTTACAAAAGAAAAAAGACGACATCGATCTCACAAGTTTCTGCGTCTCAGGGTTGGAAAACCCATGAGAAAAACGTTTGTTTCACAAGCAAGTGCATCAATGCAACAGTATGCACAGAGGGATAAAAAACATGAGTACTGGTTTGCCGTTCCACAAGAAAGGTAAGGAGGGAGACACTAAAAAAAAAAAATCAACATTTTCCAATGGGTCTTTGAGTGCCCTTTTTTATTTTTTTTTTCCATCATTCAAAATTTTTCGGTGACTGTGTCTATAAAGCAGCACAAAAAAAGGGGGTCAACAACTGGTGGATCTTGATGATTGGCTTAGCACTGGAGTACCCATTACTGTATTGAAGTTTTGCTGATTTACTTGAGTTACTTGCTGGTTCAGCCAATAGTTTCTCATGGTATTATTTAAGCTTGTGTTTGTAGCAAGTAAATATTAAAACAAAGTTCAAGTAAGTGATGTCTGGTGAAGGAAGTGAGTTCTGCAACAAAGTTTTTATTGCCGTTATCTATGCCTCCCATTATTTGGAAGCTTTCTAAAAATGCTTTCTACTTCTCGAACTCTGAGTTCAGAAGAGCTAGCTCGGGTTCTTTTGTTTTATCTTTGTGTATGAAACATAAAACTTTTCCAGGAAAGATATCTACCAGAAAATTATCTAAATTTGTTGCAGTGATTCAGGGATGTGAGATGTCCTTGCTCACTCACTGGTAAAGTCTTGAATTCTTATATAATCTTTGCTGCTAGGAAACTGTGATTTACTTTCAAATTGAAAGTGATTTTGGGGGGTATTGGAGATTATTATATCCTTGTCAGAAGAGAGGGGCAGAAATAAAAAAAGACAGCAACAAAAAACTCTCAGCTATCATCTTGTATAAATACCTGCACACAATGATCAAGTCACTTTTCCATCTTTTCTTTTGAGCTGAATGGCATAGAATGTCCACTTGGGTCACTGCAGTTGAGGACAGATATGGATCAATTGGAGAGAGTCCAGAGGAAAGCAGCAAGACTAATTAAAGCCTAGAAAGTGTAACATATAAAGAAAATTAGAAGTAAGTGGGGTTCTTTAATCTAAAGGAGAAAAGGTTGATTACAAACATAAAATGGTTTCATACTTAGAAGTTGGCTGCAACAAGAAAGGTAGTTGTCTTTTTTCATGTCCACTGTGAATGGAGATGTGTAATGGGCTGAAATGACATCAAAATATTTGCATTTTTCAACAGGGAGAATTGAGACTATGCTAGCACATCACTTACCTGCTTTTAAACATCACCCCAGCTGCCCCTAATGGTGGAGATTATGCAATTCCATGAGACAAATGTCTGTCACACTGATGCTGGTATAGCTAATCCTGTCTGGGCAAGGTGACCTCTTGAGATTACAGTCAAGTCAAATTTTCTTGTTCTATTCATGTCATATTCAATCTGAAAATAGATACATGTTTCTTGTACAGCAATGATGTCGAAGTCAGCTGATTTAAATGATTACTATCTCTTTGGTTCATTTTCTAATGTAGCAGAGCAAATACTTACCTTCAGTGTGAAACATAATTTATCACCTATTTCGGAAGAATTAGTTCTTAGTTTACAGTCTGTATCTGATCTCCTTGGAAATTACTATACCTATGAAGTGTTTCTCTCTCTAACTGCATGGGGAATTAGTAATCTGTTCTTTATCCATCCAGTGTATGTCCTGTGTTCTTATACACACAAATCCATATGGGGTGGTAGTGCGGTGTTTGTTTTCTTAATTCAGTGTTAACCTTGCTGAATGCTACTCTGCATAGGTCAAAATATTGAGTGTCAACCCAGTTGTCTTTGTCACCTAGTGATAAGAAAGAAAAAAATGTAGGTATCTGACGAATCTGCATTATTTCTGTGTTCTTAATCTCAAATGAGACAGTGTGGAAAGAGTGTGTTAGAGTTCCTTAAGCATAAAGGTTTTTTTACTCTAGCTGTTATAACTATACACAGTTTCAAATTCTTAAAAAGTAAAAATTGGGGTTTGTTTTTTGGTTTTGTTTGTTTGTTTTTGTTTTGTTTTTTAATTTTCTACTTGTAAACTTTTTAAAATAGATACCTTGTTCAGTGCATGAGGAGTCTGCAGCTTCTTGTTCTGACTTTGTCATAGAATAAACCTAGCCTTATGCATCTGAAATGTTTTATTCTCTTACTGCCAGGGAAAGATTTGTGGTTTGTTTTGTTTTCCTTTCCTCAGTGTTATCCAGGAACCTTAATTTTAACATGGGTAACTTTGAATAACTGACCCTGTTCAGACACTGTTACTACATGCTTGTGTGTTCCATCCTTTTAGATGTTGAGGCACATGAAAATTATAGCTGCAGTTTTGAGAGACCTTGCTCTGTATCTCTTGCTGTTCTTCCAGTATCCCGGTTTTCAGGGATTTAGTAAGGAGAGCGGGGGGAAAAATCCAAATGTTGTTCTTCATGTGCTAATCTAGTATGCACATTCACCGTAGCAAATAGGTTTGAAGAGGAACGTAAGGAATATTCACTCTTGGTGACCAGAGCCGTAAAGCTATAGCTCTGACACTGTCTTTTCTATGTTGAAGAGATACTAGTGCGTTTGCTGTATGTCCTTTTTCTAAATGCTCCATCTATCTGTGCACCTACAGAAAATGCTTAAACAGCATAGACAGACATCTGTTAGGGCTGTAAATAACTTTCTTCTGGGAATTTGGGCATTTTGTTCTTCCAAACTGGGGAACCATGCCATTTGTGGCAGATAAAAGTAGGTAACTTTGAATCTTGGTACTTATGCAGTACTACAGTTAAAATAGTCTGTAGTTTATGATCTGGCTATATTATATACACACTTCCAGCCTTATTTCCTCATATCTGTAGCAATTCTCACAGTCTATATGATTTTGGTTGCATGTCTTGGGAGTGTTCAGCTGTTTTTCAGGGGTAGGGAAAAAAGACATGCAGGCATTTTTAAATTTTGATTTTATTTTAACTCTTTTTAAATAAAAAAAACCTTAGTGTTTTATCTTAGAAGTTATGTCAGTTGTAAGCAGAGGTTTGCAACAGGATGGAAGTGATTGAAGGACTGTACTTGTATATGAAAACACAGCAACTCAATTGCCAACTTGTTCCCTGTTTTTCCTCCAGTGTCAGTTTCAAACAATTAAAACGAATAAAAATACTAACTAGCTTTTTTTAAATGTCTCTAACATCTAGTAAAACATGAAATAGTAAGTATTTTCATTTTAACCTTAAATACTTCATAATTATTAGACATGATCCAAAGGATCGCCAACTTACCTTATTTTTATTTTCTGTTTCTTTACTCGACTTCTCTAGGACAGATCACTTGTACGTCTTCTTCATCCAGTGGAGTCCAGAGATATATGCAGAAGATACTGGGGAATCTCTTCGGGAACCTGGATTTATAGCGGTAAAAAAGAAAGAAGAGCCTGAAACCAGTGAAGAATCTACTACTGAAGATGCTGCTAAAGAGTGGGAGGTAAGGAAGAACAGTGTAAAAAGATTTTTTTTGTTTTGTTTTAATACTTTCATAGGAATATAGTCAAAATAGTGTTAAATGATTTCCAACAAGAAAAACAAAGCAATGGGCTTTGTTAGTCTGCTTACTGTGATCATGACTGTTTAATTTATGCCATCCTAATGCTTTGCTCTAACATTAATTCAAGGCAACATTTCACAATTACAAGTCATTTTTGTATGGAGCAAATTGTAGCTTAAAACTCAGAGTCAAAAAAAAATGTGAGGACAGCAAAGAAGTTGCAACTTTGAAGCAGACTGTTTCCAGTCATTTAAGCTGTCAGTTTTCAGATATTTATTATTCCTGTGTCTAGATCATTGAATTCATATTGGTAAGTCTCAAAACAGGGATGAGACAGCAAAAAAGGAAAATTAATTTAATGATGACATGTTTTTCCAGTAATCCAGTAATTAATTTCTCAGTTATAACTTCTTCATACATTAAGATGCTGTTGCTTGGGTTTTAGTAATATACTGTAATGGGAACTATCTCTTTATTTTTTTATAACAAACATATTTCTCTCATGTGAATCTGTGTCCACTGTGTTTCTATGGACACATCTTTACATGTCTACGTGGTTTTGTTTTGTAGTCTACATACAGCTAAAGCACTTGTAGTCTTGTGCATTCAAGTGTCAGTCAAAAGTTGGATTCTTGTCATCTATATTGTAGAAGTATCCCATCAGCGCTGTTTAACTTGAGTCTCAGGGCAGCAATTGCAATCTCTGACTGTAAGACTGGTAATTTTTTTTTCTTGTTTAGTTCCCCCTGCCTTGCCCTGCAGTGGAGCATGTTGAAATTTAGGAAGTCTATACTTGCGTTTTATGTAGACTGTGTTTAAAAAAAAAAAAGTTAAAAGCTGCAATAGTCTAACTACAGGTAATAGTTTTCTTAGCTCCAAAACTTAGAATTATAGTAGAACTCTGACTTCAAACTTCTCACTTAGCTGAAGTGTTAGGCTGTGGTTACAAAACACTATCTCTGCAGTTCAGTGATTTTCCATGGAGCATTTTTGCTTTGAGACATTGAAATTGGTATCACAAAAGCATGTCATTTGAATCTTTGTATTTACAGCATATATATTGATCAGCTATTGTTACTAGCACTGTATTTTGGGGTTGACTCTTGCTCAGAGCTTTTACAAGTATTTGATGTTTTAAAACTTGGCCTTTCAGAACACAGGGATCAGTGGCAAGTGATCAGTGTTGTGGTTTAAGGCACAGTATGTCTCTTCTAATGAGCTCTTCGGTAACTTCGCACCTTAATGTAATTACATAAAAATTTCTACAGAAAATAGTCCAAAAAAGTTTTCTACAGGATTAAGTGTTGTAACTTTTTAGGAGTTACTTATGAAGTTAGTGAAGGCAATCTTTTTCCTACATGTATTGAATTCTGTAAGTTATTTACTACAGAATGAAGTTATGCCTTAGGCCTTTACTTATGTCTCCTAAAACAATTGTAGAAAACATATTTCAAAAATACTGTTATTTCCATACGTGTCATTTGAAAATCTCGTAAGATTATAAAATTATATTTTCTGGATTTAGAAGTCAGTGTGATTATTCAGATTGATAAGTTTTTTAAAAGGTGTTATGCAAGCACAAGAAATATGCTAATGTCATATTAATGTGCATTTTAACCTGAGTAATGCGACTTCTTATGACTGACTTCTAGCACAAATCTGAAAGCTGTTAAAAACTAACCTTTTAGTCAGAAATGTTTGACAGTACCAGATGGTTCAACTTGTCATTACGTAAAACTGCATCTTAGTGGCTTTTAATATACGTGCTAGAAAGTATCAGTATATACAGGGAATTGTAGCTGTTGTTGTCATACCCATTATTCCCATTGAACTTCAGCCATTATTTTCAATTGATGCACTTCCTTCCTTTAACCCAATAGGCTTTTTCTCTGTCGGCTCTTGATCCAGGTGTAATCTAAGATAACAGGAGAACAGTATCGTTTAAACCCTTCTTTATGGGTATTGGTATGAAAAATGGGCTGCCTGCTTCAGAATAGTGATGGGAAAACTCCAACTGGAAAGGAAACAAAGTAAATTCTTGATGTACAAAAGCATCACAGAGTACTGTTGATCTACCAAAAGAGGACGCTAGTGGAGTCACTTTCTTTTCCAAAAAGTGTTTTCTCTGTTATTGTTGTACAAGATCTTAAAACTGGAGAAACAGGGAGAAGGATTTATGGGTAACCCAGGTGTGGTGCTCTGAGGCAGCTTTGGCTTCTTTGTTAGTCCTGTGTTAACACGTTCAGCTGCAGCTCTTTATCAACAACTGTAAAGAAGTACTCTGCCTTTTTAATTTTTTTTTGTGGAAAAGTATTACAGGAAGAAGGAACAAGCAAAGATAATATCAGTAACATATGAAACAAGTAGTAGAGGTTGGTTTATAAATTTAAGTGGATCAATGAATAGGACTGAACTCTTACTCTCTGCTTGCTCCAATTTTCATCTGCTTTTGCTTTCTTCTTCTACCTGTATACAGAATAGTTTACTTCCTATCAGCCTTTTCCCTGAAGTAATCCACTATATGTAACCTCAGCTGATGGTGGCAAAGATAGTGGCAAAGAGATCAAGACTCCTGCCATCGTATTAAACGCTGGTTTGATCAAATACTGCACTGTATGAAGTGTCCAAAAAAAATCCAGGGAATCCTTTGGCTGACTCTTTTTGTATTATATGCTACACACTTAATAGATAACTGAATTATTAGAAATAACCATGAATCTACTACTGTCTTAACACTACCATCAGTAAAGGTGACAAACTTGTAGCCGACAGTTACTTAAGAGTTTAAACCCAAGTCTTTGTGAGGTACTTTGTAGCTCCTGTTGCTGATGATCTTCCTCTATATCTGCCTCCCTGAGAGTCCTCTGCCTTTCCCATTGGCAAAGCTCTCTAAAAAGGATACTTTTCACTTAAATCAGTCCATGCTAAAAACTTGTCTCTCATGTCTCCTAGAAATGAATAGACAATTTTATTTATATATATATTAAGTAAGAAATGAAACTGTTGCTAGGGTCTTGACAGTGTTATCCCCATCCATTTTCCTCAAATATGTCTTTTACCTTCTTGTACTTAAGTGAATGGGCATACATCAAGGAAGAGGGTGTTTTGGGTTGGTTCTGGGTTTGTGGGGTTTCTGTTTATTTTTACTGTCTGTACTGAGTCTTGGGGCTGTAGAGGTACATTTATCATGGTAGTCTTTGCTTTACTTAGTGTGTACGAGTTCAAGTGCTAATGGCTTTCATTATGTGTTACCACAAATAATTAATATTGTCTAGAAACGTATGTGTTGATAAACAAATACTTTTTCCAAAGCATATTCTGTATTTGCATCTAAACATGACCAGATTTGTCAGCAAGCTTCTGTGGTGCGGTGCCTCCGAGACAACTTCCATCAGTACTTGATGGTCTTTAAGTGCGAGTTGTTTGTATAGTCGTGCGTATGGAAATTAATGACATGGTGTTTAGGTCCTTGCTTGTTAGCTAGCTACTGATTCATTAACATCATTATGGTGCCAATTAGTACCACAGATTTGGAGCATTAAGGAGGTACCACCTGGTGTAGGTAAAGGATCTGAAAGCAGGGATGGGTCCTCAAGCACTGCTAATAGGATTGGTCTTAAACTTGAAGAAGTTGAAGATGAGTGAAAAGGAAAAAACTGCTTTTCTGAAAGAAGTATTGTTGACATTCCCTGCAAAGGATAAATGTTTTTCCTTTGCATATTGTCAAGGTTTAAGGCAAGGCGACAAACCATGGCAGACGCTCTGTTACCCCCTGAACTTCCCTCCACCCTCTCCTTTAGGTCGGAATGATGATTGGGAGGATAAGAAGGAAGGAAGAGAGACTTAGACTTCAAGTTGGAAGGTTTTAAAGGGTTTTACTAATGCTACTAATAAATAGAGTATATATACAAAATATACAAAACCAATCTTGAATGCTCGATATGGAGCTGGTGTCACTCCAGCAGTGGTGGAGCTGGGTGGGCGGAGCTGGCATGGCCCAGCAGCTCCAGGGCAGGTACCCGGAAGTCATGGGCGGGGCTTCACAGCAAACCGGAAACTGGATGCAGAGATAGCAGGGCCTCGGGCCTCTTTAAATGCTGGCCATGGTCCAAGAGAGGCTAGACCCTTGTGATCTCCATCTTACATAGGGGGTATGACAATTATGGGATGGAATACTCTGTTGGTCAGTTTTAGTCACCTGTTCTGTCCGCCCCTCCTCAAGTGCGCCCCTGTCAATTATGGGATGTGTGGGATTTTTGGCTGTCATAGCAATAAATCTAAACATGAGGCTTCTTCAGCATTGCGTTGGTCTTGACCTTGGTGATATCAGCATCACACACAGTGTCTGAGAAAAGCTTGCAGGCAAAAAATTCAGAAAAGTGCAGTTACTTAGAAAGCACTTTGCTGAAAGGAAAATTCACTGAAAGAGAAACTGGTCTTGTTTTTAACAAAGCCAGGACACATATGCATTGTATACTTAAAAAAAATCAGAGCACAAGTTATGAACTACACTTGGTCATAGAACAACTTGAAGAAAAATTTTAAGTAGTGCTCAAACAACTTCAGAAATGACTATTTGCATAAGAAACATTAGTGCATAAAGGAGAAATGAAATTATTTGTGCTTTCCCGTGTGAGTTTTATGATAACATTTTTGTACCTTCTATTTGTATCTAACTAAAGGACTAGTTGGTCTCTTGGGTCTGGGAGGGGGAGAAGGAAAAGAAATTACGGAGATCAGAGTACCTTTATTTGCTTATTTAGTATTTCATCTGTTGGTCTGAGAAGCTAATTCTCAAAGTTAATGATATTCCTTGAAGAATAAAGGGACTTGATCTCTTCTGTTTGTAGTTAACTTTTCTGATAGGGAGTGGGAAAACAATATCTACGTAAGGTACCACAGCTGTTAAGTGTTTTTGTCACCACACAATACTGGAAATACAGGATTTATGCTGGTGGATTTGATCTCGGGTCATCAGACAAAGTACTGATTCAAAAAATATAATTAGTATGGCCACAGCTAAATATTTTGGGGGCATTAGAGACATTTCATTTTGGGTACTTGTGAAGAAATCAGTTAAGGAAATAAGTTCCTGTTTCAACCTGAAATCTGTTACAGAAACAGAAGAATTGCTCTGTACTAGAATAATTCTTAATTATTTAAGGCGCTGATTCTTCCTTCCCCCCACCTGCCCTTGTCATTTGATCTTATTTATTGCTGTTATTCAGTATTGAGTCATACTTCAGTTCCACATAAAACTAAATAACTCATCCACAAGATATTTGAAAACAGGAAGTCTCTTGTCTTGGGATCTGCAAGCTGGTCTAAAGTAGTTTGAAGCTAACCTGTTTTGTTGTTTCCATTATCATTTCAATAGTTTGGAAAATACAGAAAATGAGGTTGATTTAAAGCTGTCTAGAAGTTAACTTCCAAAATGAGCAATGAGTTGATAGATATTTGCAGACGATTTTTCCCACATTCACTGGATCATGTGCTGAACTTGGATTTAAATTTCTGTAGAAAATTGGATACAATACTTCTGGAAAGCAGTACTCTGTAAGAACCCACTTGTCAAAATGAATTTTAGTTGGAACTTTAGATGTGGTTCAAAAATGTTTACAAGATCAAGCCATTAGTTGCAAATGAAGTTTTGGCTTCCTGAAATGGTATTTGAGTTAGACACTCAACATTTCAACATTAGGAAAAAAATGACTTCTGGAGTGTCTAGAAATTCTGTTCCTGTGTATTTGTAAAAACATGAAGAGCACAAACAGTGATGTCTCCTGGTCCACGTAGCAACTGAAGAAGGATTTTCAAGGTTTGGAGAACTGGACATAGGTGCTTAAGTTCTTTATTGGAGCTGGACTGTAATTTCTATATTAAAATGGGGATTTCAGTTTCAGTATGCGCTGCTGCCTCAAGTATTTGTATTCTTAATCATGTTTCTTCTATACGCTTGCTTCCCTTCTCTATACCGCGGTGCTGGGATGCTGGTGAAACAGCTGCCTGTTGTGTCGTACACATGTGGTATGAGCATCACGCTGTATGCCAAGCAGAGAGAGGGGGAAGCCCAGGAGTTGCGGGCTTCTTGAATGGAACACAGCACACAATGTCTAGAGATGCATCACACTAACAGTCCTCCAAATGAGAATATTTTTCTGATATGTTTCTTGAAGGGTTGTCTCTTTATGATAGGATATTGGATATGCAAGCTAGATCATTGTTTGGTTTTTACATCATGCATTGTCTCTTAAGAAATGGGATGTGTCGCTGTGCATGTGTTGCTGTATATTACCAAGCACGTTTAGTAGACTTTGCTCTTGTACTGAAGGGTGAGAATCTCTTAAATTTCAGCAGTCGTGTGCAATAGTTAAACATGTTTCTGTTAAATTAAGTTTTGTGATTGAAGGGACATCCTCTGGTGCCCATTAACACAAGACAATGCCCTTTGTAGAGACTGGTAACTTCCATTCTTGCTTTTGCAATTAGCTTGTGCAAATGTTGTGCACTGTCTCAACTTCATGCATGGAGTATTTCTTGCTCTGCTCTATTTATTTTCTCTACTTAATCTATTTCGAATGTATTCATAACTTGTAAGTGAAAATTCTGATGTTTTCACTACTTTGAACTGTCCTGTAGTTGAAATAATGAATGTGGAATTGTAATTGATGGTTATTTCATGTTATCTAGTACAGAGAACTGGGGCAGATCCTCTGCTAGGAGTTGAAGCAGAACCATCCAACTAAAAAGCTTGTGCTTTTGAGACTCTTAATGGCTTTCAGGGTACCTTTAAAAATCCTGAGGAAAATTTTGTGGATGGAAAAATGCTGCTTTTTTTTTTTTCCCCCCCCCGCTGCCCTAAGCTGTTGAAAGGAAACGAAGGATGACTTCTGAAATTAGACTTCCTTTCTTATGGAAACATTGTCAGCCAAGTAAGAAGCTGTGCTGGTCCCTGTTGTGCTGGCTGCCACAGGAGCTGGCTTTGGTATTTCTTCAGTGCTTTTCTTGTAGTGGGAAAGGGGGAAGGGATCAAACCTCAGTTAACTGTAATCCCGTGTTAGCTTCACCTGCAACAATTTTTACAAATTAGAGTTAAATTTTTACAAATAGAGTTAAATTTTTACAAATTTACAAATTACTTAGAAGACTATGTAGTATACCTTATCATCAAAATAAGAAACTGCCTTTCACCTAGTGGGATTTCTTGCAAAGATGACAATTCAGGTGACCTGAGCATCTAAATTAGGTGTCTTCCTAATGTTGAAGTTCTTGGCAACTTATATCCTAAAACTATAATATGAGGAGTAAACATAAAGGATGTACAACTCTTATCAGAGCTGTAAAATGCTGTTCTAAATTTAAAAATACGAGACAGTACCAGAGTTTATAATTCTAGAGTTATTTTCTGTCATACTGTGCTAATGTGTATTGAAACTGTACTATTTTAAACACTACTTGAAGCAACTTTCAGGGGTTTTTTTGACTCCTTGGTGATGGGATTTTATTGCAATCTGTGAAGCATGTCTGTTAGATGTAATTAAACAGCAATCTCATCTCTTTAAAAATACATTCTAACAAGTAAATAGTCTACTGAAAATGAAACTAATGTCATTGCTTATTGATTTGTTTGTTCCCAGGCAAACCAATACAACAGCATAAAAAGCTTTTTTCTCATCAGTGAAAAATGCAAATAACTTAAGAATTGCACTGAGGCACTCCAAGTTATACAATCTGGTTGCTGTGATTTATATGTTTTGCTCAGTTTTTCAGAGCTGCTTCTGAAATTAGAGTTATTAAATTCTGAGAACAGCCTTATTTTATACATATGCCTCATACAGTCTTCTCAGGAGGTGCTTGGGGATGCTTATTTTCAGTGGACAACATTTGTGGTTTATTATCACAAAACCTGGTTGTCAACACAGCTGCTTCATATGCAATCAACAGTGAGTTCTAAATAAACTGAGTGAGAAGGAAGGAGCAGGGAAAATAAATTACCTTTTACTAATTTAATATTGATCAAAAAACTTATTAAATATAGGGATTGTAGAATTCAACATCACAACTTTTCTATTGCTGTGGTATCAGGACATTGTGTTAGTTACCAGGTGAAACAGAATAATACCATTTAATCAAACTGCAAATGTGTTCTTTCACACCCAGGATCCAGTCTTTTCTACGCCAGTTGATAGAGAGTTATCGAACTTGCTGTCCTGTTTCTAGGTTATGAGGTTTTGTCAGCTGAGAACTTAAATCTGGTATGGCAAATTGATTAGGAGTCAAAATAAGCCATTTCATAAGTTGTACTTGTATTTGTTGGCACTCTTCTTTTTTCTGCTTTTTAATATTTTATTTTTTTATTTTTAATATTTTTTTAAGACACATCAGTTAACTAGGAAAAAAACCAACATTGTGAATAACAATTACTGAAAGGACTGTGCACTTCTGCCTTGAACATTGGTTGTGTGGAGGTGTTTAGCCTGGTTACAAACTAACAATGATGATAACAAGATGACAATTCAGTGTAATTAGAGATGTTTTGTTTTGCTCTGTTGTCTAGGTAGCAGATAGGTGCATGATTTTAAGTGTGTGCTGCTGTTCTGCACGGATGCCGTGTCTGAGCCGGTACTCCTCTCTAGAATCTTTTTAATTAAGAACTTTTATGGCAAGACATATATTAATTAGCAACAAGATATGAGGTTCTGAGTCAAATTAACAGATCGCTAATATAACCCGCAAATGCACAAAAGAGTAAAAGAGCAGTTTACTGTTTTATCTTTAATTAGGGGATGCTTCTGGGGTCAGGCTTCTTGTGTGGGCTGCTTTCTCTGCCTGATAGAAATAGATCTTCCACTAATTTTGAAAAGACACTGTTCAAGGGTTGGGGGGGAGGTTTGCCGCTTTTAGGACTGCACTGTTTGATGATGATGTGTAGGCTCTCCTAACAGAGACGTTTATTGCTCTCTTTATGGCTTTTTTTTGTTTTTAACAAATTTTTTAAATCCTTACGAGGAGCTGTGGGAGGAGCCAGTTTTATATGGAGAGAAGGTAGAAACATCCAAGTTGTTAATGCGTGATGAGACAGGTTCTTTTCTTCCTCTCCCAGTTTTGGAGAAACAGTGTGTTGGCTCGTGTTAGGGAGGAATTTGTTTTTTCTGAGGGGGGTGAGGAAATGGAGGAAAGAAGAAAAGACTGCTAAAATAGGNTGGTTTTGGGTTTTTTGTGTGTGTATATATGGTGGTGGTGGTGTTTTGGGTTGTGGGTGGTTTTTTTTTGGTGCTTTGTTTTATTTGGTTTTGTTTTGTTGTTTTGGTTTTTTTATATTGATTGTAATTGTCTCATTTGAAACAGTTTTAAGGCTGTCCATTTTTTGTTCTTGTTTTACTTTAGTATTAACTTGCTTATTTAAAAAAATATATCAAATAAACAGGCATACGGTTTATTGTTTGAATCGTACACCATTTGACTATCTAGTGTACTATTACATATTTGAGTTTCCTAAATCCCAGCTTTCAATGTACTGATGATAAAAATGTTCTTACTTGCCACCTAGGTAGCTCTTGTATTAGAAGTTGGAACAAATGGATTTTTAGAGTTTCCAGCTCCAGAGAAAGCTTTTACTGAAAAGACATTTTATCCATCTGAATTGCTTTGAGTTAGATATTAATGCAAGGTGAGGCGTTCCAGTGCACAGTCTGCAGCAGAGTTAGATACAAGTTCTGGGACTGGTTTTCTCTGCTGGGGTATGGTGGCTTTTAGGTCACACTGCAGCATGTTGGAATGTTGATGTGATGCTGCCCGGCCTGCCTAGCACTTGGGCCCAGGACTCCAGCACTGGGGGTTTTTGGAGGACGGGCAGTGGGAGGGGAGCCTGCAAGTGCTGCTACAGAGAAATTCTCAAGGGGTTACTGTGCCTGTCGCTGTTGCACACGGCTGTTAAAATAAACATCCTTCCTTAAGAGAAAAAAAATGTAATCATGATTCCAAAAATACTTTATTGCTGGGAATAGTATTTAACTCATACGACAACTTTAGCTTGTAGACAAAAAGATTTATTTTCTTCTTCTAGCAAACAAAACTGAAAATGCTGCAATGTTAACAGTTCCTGAATGCTTTAAAACATCTTTAAACCGCTCCCCCCCCAAACACACACAAAAACCCCACCACCAAACAAGCAACACACAACCTTTTTAAACTTTACTGACCACTTTTTTTTTTAACCATTTCTGGAATGTAAGAAGTGATTGACAGAGTTTGTATGCATTTGTCATCATAAGACAAACTTTCAATATTGAGTTCATATTTGTTACCATTAGAACTGTTTTATAAACAATTCTAGTGTAAAGGAGTATAAAGAATATTGCAAGCATTCCTTGGTCTTGTGGGTTTTGGTTTTGGGTATTTTTTGGTTGTGGTTTTGTTGGGTATTTGTTGTTTGGTTTTGGTTGGTTTTTTTTTTTTTTTAATATTTGAGTATTGTGTAAGAAAAATTAAGTTCTGTGTCTTTAAATATGCTAGCCTTTTCGACAATGTAGTGCTCCGCAACCACACTTGAATACAGGAAACGTTTCTCCTCCTCTACCGTCATCATTTGCGATACATCCCCCTCCTGTACACGCGTTCATTTGTTCCCGGCCGTGTCAGTCAAATGTCTGCATCCAGCAAACTATCCTGTCACTGCCGTGGGGCTCTGCCTGTGCCTGGAGCTGACAGCAGGTACAGAGAATGCTTTCTGACAGCCTTGAGTGATAATTTTTTTTCTTTTTTTAGTCTAATTTTGTTTTTAGAAGGGAAATGTCTCGTCTCTATGGGAAGAAGGGAAGAAAGCACCAGCCAGTTAATCATAAATACGCTCTGGTAATTGTCAGTGTAGTATATTCATTTCTGTTATTGCATTCGTGTGATGTTAGGGTACAGAGGCAGTTTCTGGAAGTTTAAATTTTGGATGTGTAAACAGGATGCTAAATTGCAAATTTTCATTACTTCTGGGGGCATAACCTAATGGCTGAAATGCCAGTGGCATTAAATAACAAACTACTTTGAGCATTAAGGCATTCAGCAGTTTTAGGGTGGGTGTTATTTTTTTTCCTTTGGAACAATGCTTTTTTTTCAACAAAATGTGATTTATAGCTAAATGCCATATATACAGTAGTTTGCATTGGCATTTACTTAGAAAAATATAAATCTCCTGAGCTACCATTATAGCTTCTCAGAAGTCTTTCAACTATACGAATGTCTGATAATACTTCTAAATTGGTGGGCATGAGTATGCTGTAGTCCACTCTCACGTTTATAATGAAGAGGGGACAAATACCACTGTTTTTACAGTTTATTATATATATGAAGGTAAATGTAGTGAGGTTTTTTTAGTGTTGTTTTCCCCCCAAATACTTACATTTGTAGTAGTATGTAAGGAAATGGTTCTCAGTGAGACTTACAAAACGGTAACATCTTGTGGATAGGGAGGAAGTGATCTTGACAATGTTTTTTGTTGTGCTTTTACCATCTGGTAGGTTTGGAAGATGTTTTTCATTCAGACTCTGCCTGTGACAGGCTTTTTACTGCCTTTTTAAGAGTTACAGGTCTCTGGGATTTGGTGCATATTCTTTTGGAGGTGCTATTGACTCTGGTTTTTATTTTGATCTTTATTTGTAGCCAGGTTACTTGCAGGATATCAAACTGTCATATGGCAACAACTGGTTTTGTAGATGTGTTTTTCTAACTAAAAATGTTTTTGAAACGATAGGCTCTTAATTTTTCTCTCTGGCAATGAATTGTAGAATGGAGATGTAATTCCTAAATTAACTGTAATTTGAGCATACCCTGTAGCAGTGTAAAAGGTATCTGAGGTTTACCAAGAATTGTTATTTAATATGTAGATGCAGATGTATCTTACCCAGCTAATTTTAAAAGTACTATTATCCCTTGTTATAACTGTTTCCCTTAGGACCAACACTTCATTTTAGCCAGAGTCCAACTATGCTGCTAAAAGCGCTAGTCATCAGCTCTTAAGGAGAATTTCAACTGAAGAAAATTGTATGAGAACTTTCTTTTCTGTGAGAGAGATAGAGAACAGGGCTTTTTTTCATGAATAAAGCAAATCAGAAAAATGGGTGTATAAGTATCTACAGATGGGAATATTTTTAACATGTTTCTATGTCAACAAGACATGTTCTGTTCTTGAAGATTTTTTTTTTCCTTCAGTGAATTATTATAAAGCTGATGTGCAAGTGTAACCTTACAGAAAAGAGAGAAGGGCTATTGGAACCATTACTTTTGTGTTGTGCAAGACAAAGTGGGAATCGTATTAAAGAGGCTGGCAGTATATATGAAGTACAGGTCTTTGACTAAATGTTTCATTAGTGGTGTTCTGAAATTTGCATGAAAACCCGGCTGACATGAAATAACCTAGTTGCTGGATGATATAATAAGATAAGAATGCTTGCTTGAAGCAACTAAGTCACCCTGGATGATTTTACTTGAAAGGCCTTTGTTATTTTTACAGTGATAAGAGTAAATTTGGGCTGAGCATTATAGCAGTTTGATACTATGTCAGAGTAACAGATCAGAACTTTGGTAACTTACCAAAGCATTATGCTCTTCTTCACAAAGTCAGTAGTGTTGGCTTCCCACTTTTTTAGTAAATCTGTCTAGTATTTACTCTGTCTCTTTATTGTACTGCAACAAAAAGAGATGCCAGTAAGTTTCTGGAATGTCAAAAATTCAAGCAACCATTCTGTCTGTCAAAGCACTTTAGACAAAAGACATCAGACAATGGGAGAACAAAAGGTGGATTGCCTTCTTTAGGAATGCTTGTCCTGCCCCAGATGCTTTGCTGAGCCTTGATAGGCAGCATAGCCAAAGGGGACAAAACCAATGAAAACTTATCTTTGGCTTTTATGTTCTTAAGATATTATGCAAAGGGAATTAAATTGATGTTGATTTTAATGGCTTGAATGATTTGAGACTTGCACAATTTTTGAGGTTCTTGATTTACTGGTTAGCTGTAGTTAGTAAGCTAATGGCTGTAGTTTTTTGGCTGTTATGGAGGTACAATAGGGCCTTACCTGTGAAAGATGACGGTTTAGTACTTCATCCCTGTCAGAACTGCAAGGTTGCATCAATCCAATAATACAGCTACAAAATTTTTTTTAAGTCAGCTTTCCATACCAAGTTTTGTTTTGTAGTAATAAGGAATGAACTGGTGATCTGAGTCTAAATAAAAATCAAAAAGCAGAGTGTAATCCAGTACTTTCTTACATTGATCACTAAGCCTAGAACCTTTCCTTGATGAAAAATATTTGCCATACCCACTGTCCTAAATAATGAGGGGGTTTATGCATCATACCTTGACTATAGCTTCCATTCAACTATTATGTGTTACACTGTCTACATTTTTAATTATTGTGAAATATTAGGCCTCACTACAAATGCAAAGTACAGTAGCAGATGAACATTTGAAAAGGCTGATTGTAAGTTGAAAGAAATCAATTGAATAGTAGAGGCTTGTATTTTCTCTGTGTGTTCTTAATGGTCTGTGCAATCTGAAGTTTACCCTTAGTTGATCCTATTTCTGATGAAACAGAGATGAGTATTTCCATACTGAGCTTTCATTCAGTTACCTGCTTCTAAGCATGTGCAGTGCTTTGTCATGGCGGTGTCAGGCCGGAGCTGTGCCCTGCTCAGCCCGCCTCCTCCTGAGGTGCCAGCTTGAGGTCAGGCACCAGGTGCTGTGGTTTTGGCAGCTGAACCTCAAGTTTCTCTGCTTGATAGTGCTGAAACTTCCTGAAGTTGTTTTGTGTGGTAAATCAACTGGGCCTAGACTGCTAGGTTTTGCTGGTGATGCTGCTACAGATCTTTTCTTCTTGTGATGAGTCAAGTTGCCTGGCCTGCCTCTTTAGGAAAGTAATTTTCGTAACTCTGATTCTTAGGTTTTTTGCACAAACATCCTAAACTAGGTTTCATGTTTGCCCATGTTAAAGTTAGCTCTCTTGCTGGCATTGTAATGTCTCTCAAATTAGTGATTTCTCATCTTGAAAAAAAATAGCTTGTTATAAGGGTTTCCAGACTTGGTGTAACACTCTGTGTTGCAGGCTTCGATTGCTTTCTTCTCAAGCTCATGTATTAATTCTGGTTATTGCAGATATTGTAATTTATCTGTACTATATGTTAATTACAGCTTCGTACAGTTGCTGTGGTCTTAGAGCACTTTGAGGCAGATACTTAACAGTCCATCCTGCAAAGCTGGGAGGACAATACTGATCACCCAGAGAATGCTGCTGTTGTGTAAGGTACCCAGCTCTTCTGCCCCTGCTCTGGGAGACAGTTGGGGAGCAGAACAGTTCTGAGACAGCCAGTTCTAAAGGTATCAAAAGAGACAAAAATTGCAGTGCCAGCCAGGTCAGGGGCTGCTGTGATTCTCCAGTCCCTCTCCTCTGCTCTTGGACCTTCCCTTCCTTGTCACCAGTAGAGTGACAGGGACCTGAATTGCCTGAAATGCACACGAGACAGAAAATGGTTAGCTTTGCAGCCACACTCATTAAAAATGAATCAAATTAAATTAATCTTAGTTGTTTTTTTTTTCAGAATGATACCATGTAACTGTTTATCTGATGTTGTACACCTCATATATTAATGCATCATTGCAACGTAATCAATATGTCCCAAATAATCGTATTTGTGATGAAGACGACTGCTTTCTCTCATGCAGTATCTAACATTTTGGGAGGGAAGTAAATTTGTCTGGAAATCTAAAATTAGTGTTTTCTCTTAAAATAATGGTAACAGCGTTTAATTCACAAGTGCACATTTTATTTTCATTGGAAGATATTTACAGCCTTTAGAAAGGGTTTCATCCTTTCTTCACCTTCCTCATCTACTGATGAATTCAAGTCGGACTGATATTTTGGAATAGCTTTGTAAATGGCCTGATAAAATTACATTGTTATTTATTTTTTCTACTAAATATCCTGGAACTTTAACAGTGAAACGTTTTTCACTCAAGAAACAGTGTTCATGAAGCTTGCAGTTCACCTGATTTTACACAGATGTATTAAGATTCAAAGTAAAATTGTTCAGCTTCCATTCTCTTTCTTAATGTTTGTCGTTGTTGGTTTTTTTTAAATTTCATAGTCACAGTTAATCATGAGAGTATAGATACCATATGTAGAAGAGAACCACTTCTACCAGTATGCTTTCTCCATTCTTATCTTTCAGCAGCACTGTTCAGCTCTGATAAGACACTCCCTTGCTCTAAGGAGAGGGTTTCAGCTACTTGTTAACTCTGAAAATTTAGGTGTTGTTGGCTTGAGGGCAGCAATTACACCACCCTGTTATCAACTGTGGGCTGGGGGGGTGTGTTGGTCCCTCTTGGGTTCGCACTTAAGCTGGCGGCAGAATGCCTCATTGCTGCAAGCAGTTCTCGTGTTTACAGCTGCATGCAGCAGATTGATGTGAGCAGTGGCTGACAAGGCTGACGTGTCACCACCTGCAAACTGCCCTTCATGGACATTCAAACAATTGTAACTGTGTTTTCATGTGTATTATTGAAGGTCAAATAAGTTCCATATTAGGAATTTCAATTTCTATGTTGTGCAATGCATATGCTGCCATAGAGTTGTGTACTCTGACGTAATTTCAGAAAAACAAGGTTTAGAAATGTGAGTTTCTCCAAAAGGAGAATCCTAAGCCTCTTGATTGGTTGAATCATCAGTATACAAACCCACAATTTGACTTACTGCATTAAATATCAAAGCTGTTGTGTGTTCTGCTAAGTGGATAGCTCATATAGATGTGGTGCGGGGAGTCAAACTGAAAGGCAGTAAATGATACAAGAGGTATATGACTCATCCCATGTTTTTCTCATCAATATTTCTATTATTAATAGAGCAGCAAGCATTAGATCTCTAAGGATATATCCCATGTCATTTCAAACTTGATTAGCCCTTGGATTTGTCCTGTGGTAGACTGTTTGAAGTCGCTAAGCAGGATGATTTTTGCCCTGAAGCACGCTAACCTCCTGGCTATACACATTATTTGTTTCAGTCTATTCCAACCAGCTCCCAGGTGTAACACAAGAGGTTTAGCTGCCGTTCTGTCCTCTTGCATTCTTTTTGAAGCAGAAAATAACTACAGAAAGAACAGAGGGTCCTTCAGGAACACTTTCTGATCCTGAAAAAGTAGGTTTGGGTATCAAGGGAATGGGGTGCTGATATGGCATAGTGAAGAGAATGGAGCAAATAAAGCACATATCAAGCCAATATAGATGGGCCTGCACTTGAATTCTGGGCAGAATACTTAGATTACTACAGTTTTGGGTGATTTGCAATTTCAGTATAAGGATATGGACTGTATTGGAATTTGGAAAGCCTTGTCCTATACCTGAAGGACTTAAATGTAGCAACTTGTCCAGGTTGGATGAGGACCTTGCGCAGTCGAACTTGGAAAGTCTCTAAAGGTGGAGACTGTGCAGCCTCCCTGGGAAGCCTGTTCCAGCCCTTAACCATCAGTAACATCAACCCTTTGAGCCCAGTGATCCAGCCACTTCTTGTTCTTCACATGTTTGGTACATAACTGATTTGATTGCAAGGCTACTATAAGATAGAATCAAAAGCCTTGATGAAATACAGAGAAATGACATCCACTGCTACCTGCCCAAAAATGAAAGAATTTTATTACAGAGAAACATCCTGTACTGAAAACCACACTCCAGTGTGATGAACATCAGGAATAAAAGACCTTGCTTTCCAGTTATTTCTAATACCATATGAACAACTACTGAGGTTCTGTGTTTAAGAATGAAAGTTCAAAGTGGAATGAGGTAGAAGGTAGCTCCTGGAATGATCAGAACAGGCAGCTGATGGCAGGGTGAGAAGGGAAGAAAGGTACTGGTTTATTTAGCTTGGTGAAATATAATAGGGGATTCATATGACTACAAGGAAGGAAAATGAGGAAATGTAGATGGAAGGTGAAATGGCATAAGCACTCTATGGATTAAACCAGGTTATAAAACAGAATAAACTTCTAGCTAGTGTTACTACTAACATTTCAAAACGGTACTCTCAAGCCTTCCAGGGACAAAATACTAGCTGTTTTCAAGGTACATCTCAATCAACTCCTGAATAAATTTGTAGAAGATGCCAGTAGGCATAGACATACATGACTTCAGGATTCTGTAGCTCATTTAATTGTGAAATACATGCTCTTGTCCACTGTGAGGCAAAAATAAAGCATGCTGACCCAAACCAGAAGCATTCTATAGAATGTCAGATGTAGCTGAACTGTGGAGGTATTGTAATGTACTTATTTAAAGCTTAGTTTGGTGATGAGCAGTTAACCTTGAGACAGTTTGTCTTGTGGATTACTCACAGAATTTAGTATGGACTGTATCCTTAAAATAAACATGGGGTTTGAGAGAGTGAATTCCTTGCCCTTAATTTTCCTGTTTGACATTCTATGGCATGCCATTTATGACGTTTGTCATTGCATAACAATGGTCTGCCACTATGCAGGCTTGTGTTTGCAAAACAGATGTAAAGATGCGATGTGATGGTGTGCAACAGGGTCAGGCTGCCAAGGAGCTTTTATTGCACACATACTTGGACATTTCTCTTGGGTAAGAAATTTATTAAAATAACCTGTGCACACTGTTCTGAGGATATAGGCAGCCCCATGGCATGTGAAAAGGTGTGTCAGATCTTGGTCCCTGAGCAAAAGTGTCAATGAGCAGATCCAAAGTGCAGGATGTTGATAGTGTGTTTGACAGGTTGAAGGCAAGACAGTGTTGCCTATAAAATTGTTGACATTCCAGTGTGTACGACAGCAACTGTTATTGGTGTCAGGAATGATGAGGGTTTTGTTTTGTTTTGTCTTTTCAAGAGTCTTCTGAAGTAACCACATGTTTATGACATATTTTAACTTAACTACTGTCTCTCATGTGATAGGAGCTGAGTTTAAAGAAGCAACAAGTCTAAAGGGTCTGTGGATTATTGGTTTTCAGGGTTACATTCATAAGGTGCTGGGGTGAGCAATGTAATTTGCAATGAGGTGTTGTTGCAAATAAAAGGCTAAAACTACACTATTGTGTGCTTGGGTGGAATACTGTTAAAGCTTTGCATTTAACTACTTGACACTGAGAATGCACAAACCAATACAATTTCCAACAAGTTCCTTGATATTTTTTAAGGGAACAGTAGAAAATGATGGAAACAAATTGAGTGGGTAGAAATTACTGATTATGGAGTAATAAAACTGGATGTCACAAATATTCCTTTTTCCTTGCTTTGCAGTTGCATGGGGTAGAGCGAACCATCGCTGCTGGAGAGCCAGTCATGCGGTGACTGGGCTCTGTACTCAGGACAGTGGCGAGTATCTGGCCAAACTCCTTGTAGTAGGGGCAGGTAGATGGGGAGCTGCTGGACTTGTGGTTATCTTCTTTGCGCTGTGGTAGGCCCTGGAAGTTTTTAATATGCTCTTATCACATGGGACATCCATTTAATCTTTCCACCAGCTGTTTAAAGATGCTTTCATACAAATGATGATTTTGAGTTCTCAAAATCACATTATTTGCTGTAGTTACATCAAAGTGACTGTTGTAGTCCTGTAGCCAGCTTGTCGCACCAGAGCAGCATGTTCTAGAGCTTTTTGACTAAAGGCTTTCTGGCTGTACGCCTCCTGCTAAAGTGGAGGTGCCATTTAGAGTGAATGTGTTGACAGATAAGCAGCTTCTGAAGCTTTGGAGGTGAATGGGAAGTCCAGATTATAAAGATGTTGTGGGGTGGTATTGGGGAATTATTAAACTTTAGTCCTGTTGCATTGTGTTTAATGTATCTTCAATGACAAATACAAGAGTCAGAACCTACTGAGAAGCCTGAGGTTTGCTTCTAGTCTTTATCCAGGAAAGCAAACCAGTTTCACAAGATTCATTAAACTGTGTGTAAAGAGTGTTTGAGAGGACTTTGGGCTGAAGAGTTTGGATTAAGGCATGCAACTCAGATTGACTTCTAATTTAGCGTCCTGGTACTGATAACTTCATATACTCATATATCAGTTCTGTTAATATATTCATCCTAGAGCAGTGAGATATGTCTGACTGCTAGTTCCGTTAGTGTTTAATTTGTAATTTTGCTGTGTCTACTCGTGTCTAAAACCACCTATATGCGCATTGTCCTCGCAGAAACAAACATCTTTTTAGCGTTTCTTGTTTGTTTGTTATCATTGCACATTTTCCCTTCATTACTCTCCTCCACTTTTTTTCTTTCTTACTTTTTTACTTTTCTTCAACTGTCAGTGGAATTATTGTCTTCCTGTCTCCATATTCAGGTAGTGTCAGTGGCTGAGTATCACCGCAGGATCGATGCTCTAAATAGTGAAGAACTGCGCACACTCTGCAGACGTCTCCAGGTGCCCTCTTCAGTAGTTTAAACCCCATCTCCAGATAGTAAAACATCTTTCTTTGTAGTGTCTTTGATCAGGGCAAGTCCCACGCTCAGTGGGTTTGTCTTGTCTACAGCACTACAAGGATCCAGCAGAAAATTCCTGTGTTTTGGATGTATTTAATTGTGCAATGCAGTGATGGAATCATTACTTCCACCTTTTTCAAACAGGAATTTTCTGTCAGAATTGGAAAATTTGTTCTCAGTACTGCTTGACTCGGAGTGACGTGTTTTAACTTCCACTTTAGACTGGTGTGTTGTGCTAGATAGAAGCTTTCCTAAAAAGAATGCAAAACAGGTGAAGGATCCAAAACCTTGTTGTATGGGTGTTTAATTTTATATAAGATTTTCATCTCACAGTACTTGGCAAGTATGATGCTTCACAACTTCTGTGGAATAGGTAAGTATTTTTCTCATTACACAAGCAGGTAACTGAGGCAGTTCAACATGGCAAAGGTCATACACATGGTAATGTTCCAAAACCAGCCCTTTGCAAACAGTACTTAGTTTGGATTTTTGAAGGTTTACTTATATGGACTTAAAATGATATTTGCATTCTCTTTAGGTGTTTCTTAGTTCTTTGACAACTATGAAATTATTAGTTTCTGTGTACATCATATGTAAGTCACAGATGGAAAGTATAGCTCAGAACTCCTTAGAAGCATCATTTTGTTTTCCTGTAGTACTTGGCTGATGAAACTGTAAAAAGTTTTAGTTCTGTTTTTTTGGTTTGTTGTGGGGTTTTTTTGTTGTTGATCTTGGCTTTTTTTCACCTATTATGTAATTACACAGAAGAAAACATTTTCTTACCTCTTTTATTTCTGTTTATTTAATAATCAGTAATTTACAATGTTTTGTAAGTAGTACAGTTACATGGATCAATAATGAGCATGAACTCAAAAGCTGCACTTGGAAAATCAGAAATTTTGGAAAAAAAATAATTATTCCCACTTAAGAGCAAAACACCTCTGTTTCTGGAAAGTGATGATGGAGAATGCTTGTATTAATACCCTGGAAGTGCAAGAGCTCATTCCAAATACCTTTTACTTGGACTGCCCAAACTCAAAGTTTAGGCTGACTTGAAAAATCTGATGCGATGGGCTGGAGCCTATAAACTGTCTTGAGGCCATTTGAGAGTTCATGGTGTAGTTACTAACCACATGGCATTTACTAACCTCAGAAGCCCCTGGAATCTGACTGCAGGTCAGTCTGCTCTGTCAGACTTTAGTGGGAAATGAATTTGCAAGTTCTGAATCTACACTGTGTTCTGTCACAGGGTTTTTGAACAGAAACATATCTTTGTCCGCTTCTATAAAGCAGTCTTCTTCCTAGAAGAAAGTTGCTATACTGTAATAATAAGTAAAAGGCAAAAGACCCTACCAACAGAGAAAACAAAACAAAACACACACACCACAATTCTCCCCCCCCACTTTAATCCAACTTATTCATGTTTTGCATGATGCACTTGAATCAGAACTAAAGAAAAACAAAGGTGTTAAGCTTTCTGCTGTACACTTGAACATTGCTTAACTTTGATGGAGTTATAGTAGTATATGATGGATGAAAGGCATTTAAGGTGGAAGAGAGCTGGACTACAAAATAACATGCTTTGTAGATAGTACTCTATAATGCATCCTGTATGTCATCTTTTTGTACATGAAGCTGTACTGATAAATGCATATACTTTTTTGTTGTGGTATGGAACTTGTGCATGGTTTGCATTGGAAATGCTTGTTACCTTCCATTGAAGAATGGAAAGCTTGAGCTTTTTGCTTGCTTGATAATCTCTAAAGGTACCCCTTTTCTTGAGCTAAGAATTAATATTTTAATTAAGTTACTGTATTAATATACTTTGATACTTCAACTTTATAAGCTTATTTTTAAGCAACAGGAGTGATAGTAACATTTTCATAGTTCTTGATATAGAGGAAAGGGATATCCTTTTCTTTGGCTCAGGGGACTGTATTTGTTTAAATATCGCTATCTGTATGCCAGAGTTTTCTTTTATTGGGCTTTTCTTTGTTAACTAAGAAAGATCTCTTTACAAAAGCTTAGCAAAGTTTATCATGGTGGTATGGTGAAATACCATAGCTGTGTCCTGTATGTTTAGAGTATGAGGTATGTGGCAAACACTGGTTATTATTCTGGAGCTGGTAGATGGTTTTGGCAGGTATTTTCTTGAAATTATCGGGATTTAGGCGTTAAATAATTTGGACAGTCTGACTTTCAGTGAAACTTGGTTCAGACTGATAAATTATTCAGATGCACTGATTCTTGTTAAGAGGGTTTTTTTTTCTTTGGTAAATATCTCAACTTGTTCATTAGTTTTGCTGCAGTGGCTTAAGTTATTGACTGCCTTCACTGTGGCCTACTCCTCTGTCAGATTTCACTGTCCCCACAGAAAGTTTTAAATATCCCTGCAGACAGACTTATCGAAGGAAACCTGTTGGGTCTGAACTAGTCTAGTTCTCAACATATGGCACTTTAGCTTGAACATGCCAGTGAATGTGGACTGGGGTAAGAAGCTGTCGTGAACTGTGATATCTGATGAGGAGTTTTGTGGCCTTCTGCTGCCTCCACTGAATGATGATCTACAGCAACTCAACAGGGTAGGTGTGTAAGGCAGGTGTTTTAAACTACTACAGGATCTTTGTGCACAGCCCATCTTTGCCAGGCCTGAAAGCTCACTGTGCAGCAGAAGTATCGCTGTGGCTTTCCCCTCCCCACCCTCTCAATTCTTTCTTCTTTGATTCCCACAAGCACTCCAGCAGACCAGCTTATGCAGCAGCAATATTCCTAAGGCTCCATTCAGATGGATTACTCAAAATACTTGACAGCAGTCTTTCCACTTGTCTACTACGTACCTGGAAAATTTTACAAGTACTCTAAAAGAGTATTGATTCAGAAACTACTCAGAAATGTCCTTGTTGAAGTTTCAGTTCGTTTTCTGTCTGGGTTTTTTAATTACACTTAATGTGGATGCTGTGTTAGTATTAAAATGCAAGAACTTTGTAAGCTGACCTCTGAAAAGCATTTGAAGTCGTTCAGCTGTGTATGAAGACTCATTTTATTATTTTAGAAAAAAAACATAGTTTTCTTCTGAGTAGGTGTCTGTGTAATTTACTGTTAGTATATAGCTGAGTACCGGCTTGTTTTTGGAAGCAGTGGAGATCTTGGTCAGTTCAAATATAACGGATTTCTTAGCTTTTTAAAGAGTTGCATAACTGAATCGATAACTGCATGACTTTTAACCTGCAAAGTTTATTTTCCCTGCTAGTAGAATTGTGAATACTTATTTTTTGTTGATCTTTTTGTAGATAACGACGAGAGAAGATATCAGTTCAAAACAGGCAACAAATATCAAAACAGACCTGGAGCCTGAAGCATTCCGGCCAAATCTTAGTGATCCCAGTGAATTACTACAGCCAGAACAAATCGAAAAGGTATCAACTTATACAATACTAAAACCAGACATATATATTAATGTATCACATATGCTATGACCATAGTGTAAAACACACCAGTAAGAAGTCCTTGTGTGATATTAAATAAAATAGGATCATTTATGTTGAAAAAGACCCTCCAAGATCCTAGAGTCCAAATGTAAATCTAACACTGCCAAACCTAGCACTCCACTAAACCATGTCCCTAAGTGCCACATTTACATGTCGTTTAAACACCTCCAGGGATGGAGACTTTCTGTGAAGAAACTTTTCCTAATATCCAGTCTAAACCTCCCCTGACACAACTTAAGGCTGTTTCCTCTCATCCTATCACTTTTTACTTGGGAAAAGAGACCAACCCCCTCCATGCTCCAACCTCCTTTCAGGCAGTTGTAGACAGCGATCAGGTCTCCCCTCAGCCTTCTTTTTTCCAGGCTGAACAGCCCCAGTTCCCTCAGCTGCTCCTCATCAGACTTGTGCTCCAGACCCCTCACCAGCCTCATCACCTTCCTCTGAACTCTCTCCAGCATCTCAATGTCTTTCTTGAGTGAGTGGCCCAAAACTGAACACAGGATTTGAGGTGGGGCCTCACCAGTGCTGAGTCAGGGGGACAGTCACTTTCCTAGTCCTGCTGGCTACGCTATTTCTGACACAAGCCAGGGTGCTGTTGGCCTTTTTAGCCACCTGGGCACACTGCTGGCTCATATTCAGTTGATAAATCATTCTTCTCCTAAAGGTCACTGGTAGAGGTAGGAAAAGAAATCTGCTTGAGAGACCAGAGATGGAAAAATATACATGTGAAACTTTAGGGCTCGTCTGAAGATTTAAACTAGCTTTTACGCCCATATATAGTAGTTCAGAAGAACATCATCTGCTTTCCTTTATATATAATGTATTCTTAAAGACAGTAAAAAAAAATATATTAGATAAGGTGGTTGTCATTATTTGTTAACAGCTCACAAAGTCTCTTCCACCACGGACCATTGGATATCCATGGACTCTTGTCTACAGTACTGCAAAGCATGGCATGAGCTTGAAGACTTTGTATCGAACTATGCTGGGATTAGACACACCTGTGCTGTTGGTTATCAAGGACAGTGATGGACAGGTAGGAAAATGTTTGCATGGAGGTAAGAGACCCATCAAGAAAAATATTTGAGGAGCATAAAGGAATAGCTGATACTTCAGTCCATTGTGGGAGATAAAATTGTGTGTATCAAGCTGTTTTTCTCCTTGGTAATTATGGAGAGGCTTTTAAAGATGCGTTTCATGGTCAAGCAGTCCTCTGACGTACTGCATTTCTGGGGAATACTTTAATGACAGAAGTTCACTGTCACGATGCATGAGTCTCATAATACCCAATTACTGAATTTAATTTTAATATGCTTTTTTAAATGCACTTATAACCCAGGAAATATAGACACTAAAACCTGCTGTTACCAGAAGATCTTGTTGAGTTGGAATGTCACTGCAAGCTGTGGCCAGTGTTTCTTGATACATTCAGTGGCTGCAGCTGACATCTCTCTCCCATTCAGAGGCAGTGGGATCTCTGCTGCGTAATTAATTTTTGTTCCTTGAGTCTCTGTGGTTGTGCTGTATTCTCCTTTGACTGGGCTATGAATTCCAGAAAGTGAATCACATCTCACCATTTCATTAGCAAACATCCTTTCTTGAGTATTCTAATAACAGGTGGACATTTCAGGCAGCATGAGACTTTGATTCTTTCTTTCTCAAACTTCTGTGTTCTTTTATGAAAGCAAGTTACTGCTGTCAAGAAGAACTGACAGAGCCACTGCAAAATCTGTGGCATTTACTTCACTTATCTATCCCCCTTTGGTAACCACTTTTTATTTTCAGGAAGCATGGGCTCTTATCACTTCATATCATTCAGGGGGTCTGAAAACTGTAAATGAAGGGTATGTTTTCTAATTCAAGTCACAATTGTTTTTCTTCCTCCTGTTTCCTGCTTCAGGGATCCCTTAAAAATAAAAATCCCTTCTAAATCTCTGCTAGTAGAACACTCTTTCCCATAAGTTCTTTAAAAGGGAAACTTTTCTTCGTTTACTTTTTAATCTTATACATAAAATCCATTCAATAAACTTGAGATGTCTCAACAGACCCATCAGCCTCTTAAATATACTTCAGTAACTTTCCTTCTCCAATTCCCTTATTAGCTTCTGAAGGTTAATTTGTAAGATATCTACTTCCTAGTACCTGGTTGTCTTGCTCAGAAGGAAAATATCCCTTTTCTGATAGACTTGTCTTGCCACCAGCTTTTCGCATTGTTCTGTTGCTGAAAGGATTTGGGTTACCTTCCATACATGGATATTTCAACTTGCATGTTCAAAAAGTTTTATGGTTGTGCAATCACAACAGGGTATTCATAAACATGTCATAATTTTTTTGTGAAACAAACCATGAGATATCTCAACTTACAGGCTCATGGTTTTGTCTTATTGTTGCTTGAGGTACTTTTCCTTCACACTAGAATTAATCTGTTTCCTGGGCTACTTCCTCTGAGACCCTGTTCTTTGTTGTCCATGTGTGTGAAAACAGCTTTATCTGATGTTGACAATAAGTTGAGTGAGGAGCAAATGTACCTTGTAACTTTTCATAGTACGGTTCATTAAAGGCTGCTAAGCCTCACCCTATTTTTTCCCAGAAATTTTCACCAGTCTTGATTTCTTTTTAAAATCAATGAGCATTATTACTTAAAAGTCTGTAAATATATTAATCAAACAAAAACCTACAACCAAAACCCTTGGCTCTTAAAAACTAAAGCTTTGTGTAAAAGCTGAACATTGTCTAATTGAAGGCTGGAATCAGAAGTCACCTACATTGCCTGCTATAGTAAATTCTAGGAGATCTCTAATAAAGGTGCCCGAGAAATCTATAGATATCTACATGGCAATTGTTATGGACTGCCCGTCTACCTACGCCAAGGTCCCGTGTCTACTGTGACAACCATTTAAAAAGAGATCAACACCTAATTCCTGAACACGAGTCATTAAACAAGTGGTGGTCTAGGAGTGGAATTAATGAAGTTAGCCACCCCAAGGTCTGTCTAGTTTTATAAGAAGTCATTCTTCAGATTGAATTACATACACTGCAAAAGTGTAAAATGTGGAGCCTAGAACTTGGGAATTTTAGATATCCACCCTAACAACTTGGCCACAACAATCTGATCGCTTCTCAAAGGACTTAAAATAACTGTTGGGAAGCAAATTGCTCTTTTTCTGTAAAGCCTTATTCTTTTTGTGTTGCTTATAGCAGCATGATCTTTCAAGACACAGATTTGTTGATGGAACCATATAGAACATATAGAGAGGTTGTGGAGTCCTGACTCCTGGAGGTACTCAAAGTTTAATTGGACAAGACTGAGTCAACCCAATACAGTTTCAGAATTAGTGATCCTTTGGGTAGGGTGCTGTTGAGAGACCTGAGGATCTGTATAACCGAAGTCATTCTGTAATCAGAAAAAAAATACTTCTGTATTCCTATGTGAAGCAAACTTCGAAGTCTCTTAAGTAAAGCACGTAATGTTTTCCTTAAGGTTAGGATGCACTAGCTTTGCATTTTACTGGTATACAAGTAACAGCCCTGAGACGATCTGAGACAAACATTGAAATAAGTGGTGTGTGAAAAGTTCATACCTGTGTAGAGGCTGAACTGAGATAGTTTAGGATTGGTACAACTCTGTATGTTGTTTTAACAGAAGGTTAATTCCTCTCAAGGAATGTCAGTTCTTAATGGAATCTTACATTTACTTCATTTTTCACTTATATTTATTTTCTAGAGGTAATGTCAGTCCTGGGGGTATTGATCTGAACTAAATATGAGTTACCTGAATGTAGCTTCTAGAGCTGCTCTTCAAAGAGTAACCTGAGTCGTTAAGCATGAATCAGGCTTTCTTAATTTGAATTTAATATGGATTTTTACCCTGAGAGATGCTCTATTTAAGTTCAGTTACCCGTGTACAGTAAGCACAGCTGAAGGTTGTAAAATGTTTGACAGAGATTAGTTAATATCCAGGTTTCTGAAGTCTGATCTACTGCCACAGACACTTGAAATCATAAAAAGAAAAAAAGTCTTACTCTGCTTTTTAGAGATTGCATGTGCAAAGGTAACAAAAAAGGAGAAAAACAAAACAAAATCAAGTACTCTTTCAGCAGAGTTCCAGTAATAGAGGACAGCAAGTATGTGTTCTTTCTGACTCTTTCATCTTTAATTTTTAACCTTAACAGTTACAGTTAGTGGAACAGGTAGTAAAGATCAGGTAAAAATAAGTACTGTCTTGAAGTTCAAATTCTTTTATTGCAGAAAAAATGCATGAAGTCCCAGTTAGAGGTGATCGTTCTTGTGACACTGAAATAACTAAATAAAAACCCTACAAGAATGTTATGTTCCTGTATAACTCAATAGAAACTTGAGGATTAGCATAATCAAATACCTGGTATCTAAGGCTTTGATATTTGGTCGGTTGAATTTGAAAGACAATGAACCAGTAATTCTTAAAAGTTCTGATGGAGGACCTGATTTAATAATGAAATAAATCATTAAGAGTCTTTAGCCAAAATTAAATAAAGCATGCATAGAAGAATCCCTGTCCCAGCCTTTAGTCCTAGAGACTTTTCAGCAATACCCAAAGTACCAATTTCAAATGATCAACTATCAATCTAAAATGTCATCATCTGGTCTGAATTGCTCTGTGAAGTCTTCTCACTTAAAACATATTTCAACTGAGCCAACCCTATTTTTAGAAAAAGAATTGTAGTGTTAGTATTCTTTCTAATAGGACAACTATTGCTTATCTTGTTTTAAATCTGAAATCAAACAGCAGTTTCAACTGCCTTGTCTATAATGTAAATTTTGAATTCTTCACTAAGTGTGGGGGAAGAGAACGCTTTGCATGTTGTTGTAGCACTGGACTAAATTAGTATGATTATGTTTAAGTCAGCTGATCTTCCACAAATGTCGAATAACAGTTTTCAGATCTAATTAATTTCTAATTTCATTTCCATCTCCAACTCCCCCCCTTGTTGTTCTAATAAGCACTTCCTCACCTATGTTACCTATCATGCCACAATTGAGATGGAATCCTCTGATTTTTTAATTTTTTTTTTTAACTATTGTTGCTGCTGTTTGTGATCTTCTGATGTTCTGAGGATGATTTACTACAAATCCTTTGTTGGATGTTATATGTGGTCAACTCTCACTTGAACTTTCTCTGACCATGAGGCCATCTAACCTGGTAATGAGCTAAAAGAAAAGAAAAATATAAAAATATGTAAAGTCTTAATAACATTAGGGACTCATGTAAAAACTATTTTAAAAACAAACCAAAACCACTGATGAGGAAAAAATAAGGGGTGAGGGGCTAGGGCAAAACAAAACAAAAAAACCTTCTGGAAAGTAACAAAAAAATGAACATTTCTTCTGCTTTAAAGAATTCCTTCATTTTGGTCTGACTTCCTCAGAAAGCAATGCATAAATGGTAGGTTTTTTTCTCTCTTAAGCCTGTTCTTGTCATTTAGACTGTGGGATAACAGAGAAATGTCTTGCCAGTGTTTGACCTGATACGTTGAATGAAAAAAATATCTGTGCAATAAAAAAAAATGGGCTATTTCTCCTGTGAGCTTGCATTGAAACAGAGGTACAGAAGTCTGCATCTCAGTTCGTTGAACTTCAAGCTTTTACACTGAATTTGCTGTTTAATAACTGCGATACTTTATTTCACCACCTTTTCAAGTGTGTTTAAAAATTTCTCAAGAGAATCAGATTTTAGAGTGAAATACTGGTCGCAGGTATGCTCAGTGGTAATTCTCTTCGCTGAAGTAAAGAAACAGTTTTACACTTAGGTAAAGTACCTTGTCAGTGTAGTGATATTACATAATGAATCCAAAATTTTAGAAATATGTACCTTGTTTCTGAGAATTCTTTAAGTTTAGTTTTTATCCCTTTGATTTTTTTTTTTTTATTATTTATTTACTATGTTCACTTTTTATTGAGAAAGAGTCCTCCTACCTTCTTTTTACTAAACCACAAAGCACTACATTGTACCTCAATCAATGCACTTGGGACCGTGACACCATGTAAGGCTTATCCTACAGTGAATTCCAAATCTGGTAGTGTTTACAAACCAATTTTTTCATCAGTTACTCTCATTACAGAATCTCAGATGCTGTGTAGTCTTAAGTATTTTCTCTTGCATATTTTTTGCTTACAGGTTTTTGGTGCACTAGCATCTGAACCATTTAAAGTGAGTGATGGCTTTTATGGCACTGGAGAAACCTTTATGTTCACTTTTTCTCCAGATTTTGAGGTAAGCAGTAATAACTTTGTATGCTTTTGGTGTTGTTTTGTTTTGTTTTTCTCCCATATGCATTATCTTAAGGTACTTACTGAATAAATCTAAAAGTAAATAATCCGAAAAATTCTAGGAGTTGACCCCAAATGTTATTATACTATTTTTTTCACAGAATCTGCAAACACACAGTAAATCAGTAGTGTTTGTGTAGCAAAAAAACCCCATATTTAACGCAACTCTTTTATTATACTGAAGATTTTTCCATTACTCTGAATTCTGCCAGGTGTCAGTCTGAAAATTCATAGACTGCGCCCTTTTTTTTTCTTGTTATTTTTCATTGTCTATAAGTCTCATTGCTCAATACTTATTTTGGAATGGTCTTATTTAAAATAGGAAGAGAATTTTTCTCTTAATGTATCTTTTCCCTGAATTTTCTGTGTAAAGTCGTTAAATCAGCCTCTAGCCATCCATAGTTGGTCTTTACTGATGTTTGGTTTCCCAGGAAGTTCAGATATTTTAACTTACTAGTCTGGGGTTTTTTTTGTTGTTGCCTTTCTTTAATTTTCAATTAGGTTTTCAAATGGACAGGAGACAACATGTTCTTCATTAAAGGAGACATGGACTCCCTTGCTTTTGGTGGAGGAGGGTAAGTTATATTTTCTGTCATTAGAGTCTGTTAAAAGCATGTATGTCTGCACACCCTTGAAAAGAAAACTTGGAATTGACTTCAGTTTGATAGCTCAAAACTCAACAGTTGCCAGCCAAGCAGGATTTAGTGTATCAGCTGTTCAGGAAACTTAAACAAGAGATTTGTCTTCAGCATAGTGTGGCATCAAGTTTCAGCCCTGCAAGGTTATGATGCCTTGCATGCTCTCCTTGCATGTGTGTCTTAGTATATTCAGAATGAACACAAGATGTTGTGATTCTGAAGGTAAATGTGAAAATTATATGTAACTAGAAGCTTCAACTGAAACTGTACCATCCCAAGACGTGCCAGTGTTTCAAAAATTTTGTGTTGTCTCATGCCTTTCCCCGACCTGTGCAAGTGCATAAGCTTCTGGGATGTTTTCCTTACTCGTTATCAGCATTCTCCTCACATATAAGAGTACTGTTGTGCCTTTTTCTTAATAGAAATGGAAGGGGCTGAGAACTGAGGAATTCTGGTTAGGTTTTTTTTTTTTAATTTCAGAATATCTGAGAGAGGGATATTCCCAAATTAATAATAAATAGTAAAACAGTAAGTCCTGTCAACTTCAAATTTAACAGCAGCTATGAGGGACTTGTGTTGAAAAAGAGTTCTGTAATTCCTCCTTGTTTCTGAATTCTCAATGAAAAAATATAAACGTTTAGCATTTTTTTCCTCAGTCTTTTGCTTTAATACACTGTCTGTCTTGCAGAGGGGAGTTTGCTCTTTGGCTTGATGGTGATCTCTACCACGGAAGAAGTCATTCATGTAAAACATTTGGGAATCATACACTTTCTAAGCGAGAAGACTTCATTATTCAAGACATAGAAATTTGGGCTTTTGAATGAGTGTTCTTTTCTACAGGGTATTGTCCCAAACCTGACATGAATCAGTGCAGCTCAAAAATCCCTAGGAGCAATATAATGCACCATTTTACCTTTTGGATTTTTTTTTTTAAGTTTTCAGCATCACCATCTGGTTATTATTTTGAAATAGCAGGCTTTTTTTCATGCTCTCACATCTGTAATACACTGTCCTATTTTTTCTAAGCTGTAGACACTTCCACTAAATGTAGAGCATGTGGACTAAAAGTTAACGTTCGTTACATTGAGCCTTGCAGCCTATTAAATTTTCTTGTCCTCGTTGCAGTTGCCTCCCAGGTTTCCCACACACACCTTTCTCCAATCCTATTAGGGGGCTGCTTCATTGAATATAGGTTATTATTTTTGTATTCAAATTATGTCTATGAATGAAGTTGCCCTTTGTGAACCTGAATAGGAGGAAAGCTGCGTGTGGGTATTTGGCAGCAGCACTGCAGAGCTTGGTCTGGACCAACGATGGGTCAGTTCACATGGTGCCACAAACAGATGAGCAGCCCGGCATTCCTTAACACCTACCAGTGCACGTATGGTGGAATTAGAAGATTTCCAAAGTCAACAGTGCCACTTGTTTATTCTTCGTGTTTAGAAAAAAGTCAGTTAATGCGTGTTCTGCCTGCGTGCTGACTTGGTGAGGAGTGTTCTGCACGCGCTGTTAATGATCTGCAGGTTTGGGACAAATACTGACGATACTGAGCTACGTGGCAAGGACTTCTAAAATAGCAAAGGAATGTAAGAATATGATCGTTCCACAAAATTTAAAGACTAAAGCAAGCAAAACTTGGTGAACAATTTGTAGCTATAGTAGGGCATTAAAAGTACAGAAACAGATGCATCTTTCTTCAACATAAAGTGTCAGATATATACTGTTATACTGTTGTAGCCGTGTAGCACATCAACTCTGACAATATAGCTTATTCCTGTCCAAAGAAAAAAAGTAGTTGTGATGTTTTTGAGTGGGTCTATGTTGTAAATTTACAGTTAGCACCAGCTCTGATTAAAATGAGATAATGTACTATAGGTAGACAATATTGTAATTCAGTAGACTCGTGGAATATGCAAACTTACTGTCATGTGACCTCAAAAAATAAAAAAATGACAGGCTAGAATACAGTTCCAGTAGCTCTTGTCCACTTTTGTAGAAAGATTGATAAGCCATTGTGGCAATAACAGCTCAAAAAAACTATTTGTTTCAAAGCTTTTATTCTATGTTCTACAAAAACAAACAAAAAAAAATTGCTGTTAAGTGTGACAGTGACTGACTTTGTGCTGAAATTTCAGCTATTTCAGATGACCATTGTATATTATCTTGTAAATTAATGTTTAAAGTAGTTTTGTTATTATAGAAAAGTGTTGATTGACGGGTTGCTTATAGCACTTTAAATTATTCTAGAAATGGGATAAAAGCCAAATGGGTTGGCTTAAGTAGATGTAGTTGGATATTATTTCAAACTATTTACATCTCTGGAAAGTTTTAAAATCTTATTTGAAGACAGTCTACTGCTATGGTAATGAGAAAGGGCAGATGTTTCATCTATAATATGCTAATGCTCAATATGACTAGAAATACAGGGCTTTGTTTCCTGTCTCTATGTATAGCTCTTTATCCTTATTAGAACTTAGTACAATGTGTAGACTAAATGTTTACAAAATAAGGAACTGTAAATAAATGGAAATGGCTTTTCTCCCCTTTGGTCTTCCACAGCAGTATTATTGTCTTTGTGGAGTTAAGACTGATTATTACAACAACAACAAAATCCTGTAATGGATTTAAGTACTATAAGGTCACAGTGATGTATAGCAAATAAATCTAAATATATGTAAAAATAAACTTGAGTTGGAGTTTATTTAGAAGTTGGAGTTTACTTAGAAGCACAAATGCAGATTATTGCTGCGTATTTAATAACTTTATTGAATATATAGGATGCATTTTCTCATCCTTTGGGGGGATTTTTTTTGTTTTTGAAAGCCCAGTGGGAAGTGGTGAGAATGAAATATGCTATCTTCAGCCATTTACATTAAAAAAAAAAAAGTCTCAGATTATCCTTGCTGACAAAACCCATTAATTCAAGTGTTTAGTCTCTATCCTAAGGTCATATTGCAAATAAAGTCTATTTAAGACTTTAAATGCTACTGTGAATAATTTCATAAAGAATTATACTTTAAAGAATTATATAAAAACACAGAAAATCTCGTGTCTGGAAGTCTCTGAGTATTGGACCAGTCTTGGAAAGGCACACTGAGGGGGGGTGGGAAGTGAAATCAAGAGCAGTGTAGTAAGCAGTACACTAGTAATCACACTTGTAGAAATACTCAATCAGTTAAGGAATAGAAATGCATTTGAGTTAAATTATAAAGGACTGTGACAACATGTAGTGATGAAACTAGCTGTGTAAAGGATCTACAGAGAGTAATGCATGTCTATTAATGAAAGGCCATGAATTTTGTTAACTAAAGGTGTGGTTAACTTCTGTATGATGCATATAAGAGACTGTATAGATGAGATTAAAGGCACTGTCTTGATACGCCTCCCGCCTTCTGTTCAATATGAATTTTCTGCACTACAATTCCTTTCCATCTTTCCTAGCAAGGTTTGCTTCTCTGATTGTGAAGAGTTGAGGTCTGACGTATGCCGAAGGCTTTATGAGCTGCATTTTGAAAGAGTTCAGTGCCAGAAGACTGTGTCACAGTACTCACTTGTATTCATTGACTAACTTGATGTTTTGCTCAGATACCTGGCATTCTTACCACATCATCATTTAGCTCTAAATACTATATATGTTAATTACTGCTTTTGTATAGTCTGCAGAAGGACATGGTTTCTCATGTGTGGCTTCTGCTTGCGTCCTCCTGCTCACCGATATATACTACATTAGATTTATTTTTTTGTGTGTGTACAGGAGTTAACATGTCTGCATAAAATCCAGCCTTTGAAGAGGGGTAAAAACATTTCCTATTCACTTAATTTCAAATTTCAAAATAATCTTGATTTGGATACTCTCCACTGTTCCTCACTCAGGACTTGTATCTTAAATCTCACTTTTATGTTCTTCCTTTATAAATGAACACATCACCAGGGTTTTTAAACTATTGTTACAGCAATAGGGAGCTCAGTTCAGGGAAAGAACCTCTATTCTTTCTCCCCTGAAGTGTACCTGCTACTGCAATATGAAGTAGAGCTACGCAGTGGTATTGTAACAGAGTCCAGCTGGGTGAATGGTGCCACCTACTCATCCTGTAGTACCTACAGACCACCGTGGTCTGTCCCCTTGCAGTATCACCAGTGTCAGGTCTGTTCAAGCTCTGCCTTCTGCTGTCCTGCTTGTCTGACAAAGCTTTATTGCAGCAGAAACTCAGGAAGGCTGAAAGTTACGCTGCGGGTGGTGCTCATGCTGTTGAGTTACTTTGTGTGCCCTGTGGTGGCCGGAGTGACTTGAGGTGTTGGTGTGGTGCAATGTGCACGTAGCAGCTGAACCAGCTGTGGCCACAAGGCTTGCTGATACTTGTTCTGTGAGCAACGACGATTGAACATCTCACCACAAATGTTTTACTTTCCGCTACAGCTAATTTTGTTTCAGTAACCTGCCCTTGGTTCAGCTATAGTCCTGAACGCTGGCTGTACAGAGCCATTTTAAAGGAGGAATGACTGCCATGGAGGAGGGAGCTGATTTCCAGAGCATGGAATACACATGCAGTGAACCATGCACTTGCTTCAAGCCACTGCAGCAACTGTTGTAAGACTTGAAAAAAGTCAGTCACTTCTTCTGATACGAATTCCATGCTGTCAGTGAAGCATGGAAGCTATTTTACTTTCAGAACACAGAAAATGTACCTCACGGTTCCTACAGAAGAAGACACAAGTTTTTCAATACCAAAGAAGGAACTTTGCTTTCCTAGCAAACTACGCAACCCTTGAAAGAGCAACACAAGCTTCCGACAGGAAAATGAGGGAGAGGTTGCTTGTCAGAAGGAAATCTGTTTCATATGAAGCATTTGGCAGGTTAATACAGTATTTGAGAAAGCAATGTGCAACTGTAGGCCACCATGAGGGTAACCTAAGAGTTGCTTACTCTTAATCTGAAAGGTTAAGGGTTTTATTATTGAAGCAAGTCAGAAATAGGAAAACAAGTCTTAAATAAAATCTAGAAAGACTGCTTTAATCAAGCAGTTTCTGACCATTATCATCTTACTACTTAGAATTTAAGTAGAATATTTAAATTTGGCACAGCAGAGGTCACACGAGTTTCACAGGAATGTAACAGTTGCAATATAGTAGGAGGGCTAGACTGGATATTTTCTGGAGGACTTTAGTCCAGTACTTTTTTAATGAATTAAGATTTATTTTCTCTGCCTGCTTTGCATGGATAAACTTGTCACACATCTTTATGTAAAAAAAAAAAAAAAATTACCGAACACTTAACCTACGTGAAGTATTCCCATATGTCATAAGTTATACCAATATTTAATATTTTTCTTACATGAAAGCTGTACATACTTTTCACGCTGTAGAAGGCTTTGTGTGATAACTGCTTACTCAAAGGTAAATGATGGACGGTATGAGAGAAATCATTATTCATATTGTGTGTGGTTTTCATATCCAATTGAAAGTGAATATTTTGAGTGGAAAAATAGAAAAAGGGTTGGTTTTTTTTTTGTTGCATAGAGTTTTGAACGTTGCATTGGAATGACTATGAAGGGGAGGCTTAAAAATGTATCTGCAGTGAGCTATAGATTGATATATTGTTGTGGTTACATTGTTACACAGCTGATCTAAGGTTTGAAAGGCAAGGAGGGATTTGGAGTGGCCTTGTGAGCTTGAAGGTGAGTCCTTTTTCCTTCAGATGCCAACTGATCTAATGTTACCTTTCTCTAAACCTGTAACCTTGTTCTTCTCCTATATGGTAAGTATAAATGCACATATATCTGTGTGTTCCAATATGTAAGAAGACAATCAGCTAAATGAAGTGTCGAGGTTCCAGGAGTGTCACTGCTCCATTCTGTTCCTGAATGTATTTGAATAAAAGTTGTAAGTTTGGTTCTCTGTGCTACCTTCCGTAAAGGAGAAAATGGGAAGGTTTCCCGTCTCCTGGGTCGCTGAATGACAGTTCTGCTGAGAAGTGTGTCTGCAGCTCAGCCTGCCCCTGCCTGCCTTGCCCCCAGTATTAGTGTATGCGCTAGATGAAACTGTTGAAGCATAGGCTTGTGCACAGTGACTTCTGGTGGGTGTGCAGGAGCCTGCAGAAAAGTCAAATGTCAATGTGTTGCTTGCAAATGTTTAAGTGAATGAAACTTCTATGAATCCCAGCATTAACTTAGATGCAGATGTGACTAAATTTCAGATATTAATACTGGGTCAGGTGTGATTGTTGCTGAATCTGCTTGGAATCCAGTTAGCCCAGCTTATTTTTTTTGTCAGTAGGCATGTAGCGAGGCAGAGATGGCTCTTGTGTGAATGGAAATTGTCGGCAACAGTTGCTACCCTGCTTTTGTGTGATGATTTCTTCATCAGAAGCAGAGCTCAGCTAGTAGAAGATGATGGGGCACTCCAACTTCCATGTTCCTATCAAACAGGTGGGAAGAAGTGGAAAACTGAATTTACTCTGTGGGTTCTATAGGCTGATCTGTTAGCTCAAGACCTAAGCCAGGAAAGGTTTTTTTTCTGATTCCTGCTTCAGCAGTACAGGCCTAGTTGTGTTCCAGGTGTTTCTCTGAAGGTGAAGTAGCAAATGGCATAGACTTCATATCAAAGCACAAGCTCTTATTACATGCTGTAAACATGCATAATATTGAAGTTCACCTCTTGGTGGTATATTACAGTTTGAGTGTTTCAGTACAGAAATCTTACTGTCTTGGGTCACTGGATGTAGATGGATATGATTCCCAATACAATGACGAGGTGCTTTGGGGCTTAAAGTCGCACATGAACATAACACTGAAAAAAATAATAATCTGTGGTGAACTGTCTCTCTGCTATGTTGTCCTGTGGTAGGATGAGAATTCTCATGTGCAGAAATCTGTAATACACTTAACAACTGTGTGCCTTCAGTATGTATTCTTTGTACAGGTATTTTTTATAAGAAATGTTTCACTTCCCTGTCCTCTGAAATCTTGTTCTGGTGCTTTGAACAGGGAAACCCTCACAGGGAAATATAACTGCCTGTGAACAGGAGAATGCACTTATATTTTCAAACAAATTATTAATGGTTTAGTTCACAGAATATGCATATGTATTTCTTCTCTAGTGTGCGGGAGGAATAACCCAAGAAATAATCAATTAAGCTTTTTATTTATAGTTCATGTATTCCTTTGACAACCAAATTTCCTCAAGACAATTTAGTTGTAAAAGTCATTATGTAAAGATACAAAGAATAAGGTAAGAATATGCAGGTAAGTATTCTGACATGTAAGTATTACACTCAGAGATCAGTTCTACAAGTCAACTTGAGTAATCTCAGAGTTCTCAAGAAAACATTAAGTTCCACTGACTCCATCTTATAATTAATGTTTTTCTTCCTTAGATGCATGACATAAAACTGTGCCTAAAATATTAATGATTTACATAGACTTACACATAGTAATCAGTTCTTGTATCACCAAGTCATAAAACATTTCATTTATGTTTTCATTAGAGCTTCCAACTGAGGTACCTGTACTCTCATAATAAGTTAGCAACACTTGTTTTATCAAAGAGACAAGATGTTCCTACACATTTTCTTCTGTAAGAAGATATTTGTTCTTTCAGTTTGAAAGAATCTTATAAGGGAAAAAAAGCACATTCACTTTTCATTATGCAAATTATTTGCCCAGGCATCTTGCTCTGAAACAATTGCTTTTCATGTGGAGCACGTTTTTACCAGGATAGCTATTTTTACAGTAGTAGTTTAGGCAAACAGTGGTCTATATAATCCAGTAAGCAATATAGACTTTATATGTTAGATGTTATTTTCACCTATATCTAAAAGAACCATATTTACATAGATAATCAGATCATACATTGCATAGAAGGTATTTTTTTAATGTGGGTATCTATTCAAAACTTTTTTGTGCATTACATTCTATTGAATGTTTTCCCTCCAACATCCATAACTCTAAATATGAAAATAATAAATTAGTTGTATAAATACGTTAAATATAAAACCTCATTTACAAAAAAAAGGATTTTTTTCTTAGTTTGAATGTGGTATGTAAGAGAAAGTTGTGTCAATACTTGCCACAGTACTACTGCAGTAGTATTTGTGTATCCTGTTTGTGAAGGAAACAAATGTGGTATCCTTGATGTTGTGTTTAAATACAACTATTTTACATGCATTTAAATAAATTAATTTGGAAATATGTGCACAAGATCACTTTCACACATCAAAAATTTGGTCTGAGTTTATATTGTTCAATTTCTGATCTGGCGTGCTTTATATTCCTGATATCCCAGTTTCAATAGTTGAGAAGATCTTAAATGTAAGAACAAGCAAAAATTGGAATTAATTTGTAGCTATTTATATTGCTATGGATTTTTATATTCAGTTACTTAATATTCAATATAGATTTTTCTCTTTATTTTTCGTGTAGCTGTTAACTGAACTGTCCTGCAAGCACTCCTGGTACAGAGTAAAATCCATTTGGATGCTTATGTTATCTTGCAGTCATTATAAAATACATATTCAGAAAAATGCTCAGTGTCTTTTCTATGTGGGTGAACGGGGCGATCTGTATTCAAGATGTGCAAACACTAATAGCAAGGGAGAAGTGGAGATTAATTTTCCAAAACAAGTTGCTCTTGTTGTAGCTCGCTTATTTTAATAAAGTAATTATGACATTATCATCCCTTCCTTGCCATAACATTTCTCCCTCAAAGTCCACCAGCCCGTGTTTCCTGGCTCTCATGAGAATCCCAACAACCTTATCTGAAATACGAACGTATCTGTCGAAGAGTTCTCCAAAAGTGACTTGGATCTTGCCATCGGGCCGTGGCTTAGCCATGGATTCGATGATGAAGCACATGTCCCTGATCTCCCGGTGGATGTGGGCCTCGGCTCTCTTGGCTCTTTCAGCGGTTTTGGTTCCTTCCTTTGGACGGCCGTAGCCTTCATCACCTTTGCGCAGGCGAGTGGACATGGCCAGCTCGTGGTCAAATTCCTCGCTGAAGGGATTCAGCTTCTGCGTTATGATGTGCTGGTCGGCCCATTCTTGCCATCGGTCCTTCAGGCCGTTGACAGGGCCTTGTTTCCTGTGGGCTCTGGTTCGTGCTTCTTCCCTGAACCTGCTTGCGCTGGAAGAAACAAAAAGGGCATTTGAGCTTTGCATTTCATCATTTACTTGCACAGTTCTGCTCCTAATCTCTTCTATATTAGCTCTGTTACTGTGCTTTTTCCAGAGGAGATGCTGGCCACCAGGTGGCATGAGTTCACTGCTGCTGAATTAGTTCTTTGGGGGCTTTTAATCCGTGTTCCAGTTTGCACTCAAAAGCAAACTCACTGATCACAGCTTGATCTCATCTACATCACCATCCTCCAGCCTAGGTCTGAGCCCATTTTGACAAACAGTGTGGTGCTGGTTACCTGCGCTTTCTGTACCTTAGGTCAGTCACGGAGCTCCCAGTTTCTGCCTGCCGCAGGGTTACAGATGGCAATAACTGTAAGTGTACAGACTTGGTTCTCAGCTATTCTTGGCTGAAAAGTGGAGGGTAGTGTCTAGAAAAAAAACCTATCCCCTGTAATAGATGTTCATGTTTAAAACAACAGTAAAAAGCTAATGGAGTGTAGTAGCTCTGCCTATGCTTACTTATTTGAAGTATTGAAGTCTGAAATTTACCTTCCCATGGACAGGGTACAAGCCTGAGAGAAACTTAAAGCTATTGAGATTTGTGTCAAGGTTAAAAAAATGAGGAAAAACCTCCAGTGCTCTTACTGATTTTGTGTGTGTGTGTGCATAGCAACATCACATTGCTGGATGATTCCAGGCAGACAAATTACTGACAGTGTTTCCTCCAGTGGCCAGTCTCACGTGTTGTGGGGGAGCTATAGATAGTCTGAGCTGGTCTCTGTGCTATCCACATCCTGTCATTGTGTCTGTACAGAGCTCAGCGAGGGACTGCGTTGTGCTGTGGCTGTGCCAAAGTAATTTGTTTTCTAATGTATTTACTCTCTCAAAGGCTGCTCTGAAACCTCCCAAGTAATGTCAGCTGAATATTAACAGTAACTCTGGAGAACCAAAATACCGTTAGCCAAACTGTACAGAGGACTGCAAACCTGCAGAATATTCCCCTGCTGGTTGGGCATTCCTTTGTTTTTCACTAAGCCTGTTGAAAGAGAAGAGTGATGGAGATGTCCCCAGTTTAGGTCTGCACACCAGAAGTTTGCCAGTACTGGGGAACACTGTAGTGCTAGAGCAAGAAGTGCAGATACTTGGTGCTAGGGATAGAAGGAGAATTAGGAGAGCAGGGCCAGTTTTAGCTGTGGAATTGCCACTAGGTTGGCAATTAAACTGTATTTTAAAAGCTCCAAAATACTCTTCCCCATCAATACAGTGAAAAGCATCAGAAGAACTGAGAACATAGTGTTGCCAAGTAAATGTTCCTTCTGTGGTGTGACTGCAGAGTATCCTGAGAGCGGGCAGTGTGTATGTACCTCTGGTTTTGTGCAGGTCTGGTTAACAAGTAGGTGTTGGCAGGAAAGCATTAAAATGTCAGTGGCATAAAGCTAGACTTTTTTTTTAATTATAAAGTAAATCCTCCTGTATATAAGCTGTTGTCCTACAGAGACAGGGAGGGAAAGCTGTTTATCCCTTAGTCTGAGTTGTGGCTTCCTTGCTCAGAGAAATTGTGGGCACAGGGTTTGGTTATGCAAAACAGTTTGTCTCCTGAAACCTGTGGATCTCTCAAAAGCCAGGGAGACCCTGTGACAGCGCAGTCCCGACTCCAGCCGAAGCTCAGATTGACTGCTCCCCCAGCTCCTTGTGTGAGAAGGTGTCAGGGTCGGGGGGAAAGCCCTAAGTGAATCAGAATTGCCTTAGAAGCAGCGATACCAACAGCCTCAGTGGAGCTGATGAGCAGATCCCACCATGGGGGCTCATCCCTCAGCCCCAGGCAGCTGCTCCCTCTTCTCCCCAAGGGCCACAACCCCTGAGAAAGTCCTGGAGCTTCAGTTTCTCCCACTGAGGGGAAAGAAGACAGTGAGTGAGCCAGTGTGAGTCTAAAGCCTTTATTACATCTTCTTTAACACTCTAGTAAGTATTGTTTCTATTTCCTACTGAAATCTTTAATTCTCTTTTCTAGCTGAATACTATTATCACCTTCCTTATCCTCATAGTCTTCTCAGGGGTTGAGAAAAACACCATCTTATCTATCCTTTTGCTTTTGTTATGCCTCATGTGGATTTGGAAAAACCTTACTGTCTTTTTTTTTTTTTAATGCATCTTCTAATTTAACTGTTTCTGAAGGCTAAAGTATAATTTTTCCCCTTGTTGAGCTTAATGACAACAGAGAATCAACTATATACGTGTAGAGGCATTTTTTCATGTGTGTACAGCACCTACACAATGGATTGCAGCTCCAAAGTGAGGGTTGAACTATTCCACTCTAAGAAGTGCTTCATCTGTGGCAATCACGTTAAGTTAACCTGTCAACCAGAACAATGACCCTAAATGCATTCTGAACTTCTAGGAGGAGCATGTCCGTGTTCCCTATGATTTTTTTCTGTAGGGGAAAAGCGTTAATCCCTTTTTAATGTTTTGAGTTTCATATCGCTGTTGCATCCTTCTGGGCTCCTGAGCAGGAATGAAATAGTGTTTCCCAGGCCTGTAGGAGTTAATGTGCCTTCTGCTAAGGAAGCAATCTTATTCTGTTAAATACTGCAACTGGAAATTATGAAGGTGCTGATGCAAGGAAATAAAAATACTGATACTGCTGCTTTTTTCCTGGAACACACAGATTCTCTTTAACAACTATGGGCTTATGGCCTTTTTGGAGAAGATTAAGCCACACTGACAAGTTCATGAAAGTAGCAGGCTGAAATACTGTATTCTGAGACTATAACATAAATTTTAAAAAATGAGTAGTTAAAAAAATTCAGTCCTGATAACAGCACTCTCAGTGCATGAAATTAATTTTGTGTCAGATTTCAGGGAAAGAGATCTCTGTAAATAACAAAAGGTGTTATTTCTATCATTCGCACCTCAGTAAATATGGTTAATAATTTTTTTTTCTACGTAGCAGTACTAAAATTAGATATTTGGAATAAAATATGTGAAGTGCAACGGAAAGATAGCTACTATTTTGTTTCTGCTATAGCGTTTTAAAGTGAACGATTTGATTTAATTAAGGATATTTACAGATAATATGTACTGCAAATGTATCCTCTTTTCCCACCGTATGCGTGAAATCTTTCTTTTGAGGTCCTAACTGCTGTCAAAAGCCAGTGCAGACCATCTCTCCAAAGCAGGGCCCACACACTTTCAAGCTCCAGGTTACTGGAGAGCATTGGGCATACAGATCTTTTAGTATTTTACTGACAAAACTGTGATGAGTTAGTTTGGCAGCTACCCAGTGACGTCTGGCCACAGCACAACTGTTTGTAGCCATCTTCTGGAAAGCTGGTTCTGCTGGAGATCTCTGCGAAGGAAGACTGGGGAATTTCTATTATAGCAGCCTCTGCTGTTCCTCTGCTCTTCTGGGAGACTTCCCGAGGACTGCATGGCTGTGACTGAACTCAACTTAATTGCTACCTGGGCTCCAAATTTAATATGCATCTGTTGTTTTATGGTAATCTTCAAGCATGAGCCTATTACTGGAAGAAGTATTAACTCAAAACCATCTGGCGCTGTGAAGTCAATTGCTACTTAATTTTAATTTTTAAGTAGGACCTGTAACAACTACACAGGTAATGACAGATTCTGCTTCTTTTTTCTTCACACCATTTACAGGCATAAGGAAGTCTGTATGTCAGGAACTTCCACAACATACTCCATGGATGGTCTTCCCCCACCCTACCTGTTACGATAGTGTACCCATAGAGAGACCTTCAGTTTGAACCATCTCTTGATGATTCAAATGTTCTTTTTTGTCAAATGATTTATAACACACAGCATGGTTCAAATCAATCCTGAAGATGCTGAGGCAGGCTGGATGCTTTTTAATGTATTTTTTGGGTCCCAGCTCCTGTGAAAGTTTCCATTCTTTGAATCTATGAATTCTACATCCATCAAAACGTCCGAAAGAGAACCAGTGAACTCAGCTTTTGTTAAGATTTACTTAAAGGTGATACCTGCAAGTTCTATTTTGGACATTCTATGCAAATTACTTCCAAGAATATGTACAGTTTATACTAAACAATATAATGGATAAGTATTTGGAAATACTTGTCAGGTACATTGTTTTACACAAGATTTGATGAAACAAATGAAGAGCTGTGATGAAAAAAAATTATCTGAAATGTAGACTAATGTATTAAGAAGCAGTGATGACAATGAACCAGTAAATCCAGAAAGTTAAATGTCATTAATTTTTCCCAAATATAACTTCCTATTTCTATTATTTATATAGCACATAAAACCAAGGCTATAGTCAGATGTTGCTGACTAACTACTTAAGTACAGAGAAATATTTGACAGGTTTTCTGTTTTGTGTTTTTTTTTTTTTTCTTCAAGAGTAAGAGTTTATCTTTGGCCATTTCCTACCAATTTTGTTTTTCCTCAAGGAAACCTGTACCTGTCCTGTGTCTGCGGACCGTTTGTGATGCTGTAATAAAGATGTTTTACTTACAAAGATGGCGCAGGTCGTTTAATCCTCACAGCTGTCACCTCTTGGTCGCTGTCTTCTTGCTCGAGTTTGTCATCTGCTTCCCCATAGCCACTGTCCACTGTATCCACGCTGTCACCACGACACTTAAGCAGCAGGACTTGCTTAGCCACCTCTTCATCCTCGTGTTCCATCTGTTTCCAGCCTTTAGTCAGCTCCGATACCACGTTTGAACACTTTCTTCTTATGGTTGGAGATAATTTGCCACCTAGAGTTTTGTCAATAGCACTTGATTCTTCTGTAAGCTTGCTCGTCTCTGAGCTGCTATTGTTATTCTCATATCTTCCACTGAGAAGGCTAACATCACCTCCTCGTTCGTAGGCTTTGCTAACAACTGTTTTGGTCACCTCTTTGCTTTTAATGCTGAACTTTTTGAGGGCTTCATCTGATTCGCTTGCATTTTTTTCAGCATCTCTTATTGTCACTGATTCCTTTGCTGAGGATTTTTCGTCATCTTTTCCTTGGTCCCTCTTGACACATGGATTTGGCCATTTTTCGAAGGGTCTTTCTTGTATGGGCTGAGTTGATGGGTCTTCTGCTAAAGGGACCCATCCAGAGGGCTCCTGGGCTTGCTTTACGTGGTGGTCAGATGCCCACTGCTGCCAGCCCTGAGCCAAGCTGAAGACCAGGCTGGCCATTCGGATCTTGTGGACAGCCCTTTTCGCAGGGGTAGTGCTTGGCTTTGCTTCAGGAGCCGTGTTGCTGTCTGCTGCCATGCTGGGTTTTCCTCTTCTTTTGCTAAGCACCTTCTGAATGGATTTGCTGAAGTGAATGATGTCGCAGGAAGAGAGCTACAGAGATTTAAATAGTAGCAGGAGCAGTGTGTGCCCATGGAAAATATGTGAAACACTTCTCACAAAGATATAGTATCCTCAGTGTTACAGAGGTCTTTTTTTAAAGCACAGGGTTACATTTCATCACGGCAGATGAATGATACATGATGTAAACAGGGTGACACAGACCTGCACTGGAAAGAGTGGGGAATTAACAGCTCCTTCAGTCCCCCTTCCCTGGGGCTGCTCAGGTCTCCATTTGTTGGCAAGGGTCTTGTTCTTCTGGAAGTGCAGAAGTTGGGTTACAGATATCGAACAGAGTGCCTGAAGCTGCTGAGTGTGAAGTGCTGTCAGATGCTGACAACTTTGGCCAGAGTAGAGACCCCTCATCATCACAAGTAAATAGCGGCCCTTGTCATGGAGTGTAAAGCCAGAAACAGGCTATGAATGAGGAATTTTTAGATGCATTTTCTAAAAAGATGCTGGGTGATTTCTTCTTAGTGCTCATATGTCCAAGGAAATCCAGGTTCATTAATTTTTTAAAAGGTATTTATGTGCTCCGTTCCCAGTCATTATCTATTAATGTCCATCTATTTAGAATCTACCTTCATGGGGGTCTGAGAACAATACTGTGTTTGTTATCAGCACTAAGAGTAAGGGAATCACTATCTCTACTCTGTGGATGGATACAATAAGTCTGATCTGATCAGATAAATGAATTATGTCTTAGCTTTAGGATTTTGAAAAAAATAAATTATAGCCCATTTAATTCCTTACCGCTTTTTCAAGGAAGTTGTATTATATGTAGAACTTAGTGTTTACTTGTATATTATTTACAGCATAATTATGCATAGTATGTACAGTATTAAAAGAAAAAATCCTAGGAAACTTGCTGATTTCTTCATTCCAGAGGACTTCCTGGAGCATATTGATATTTGAATTTGTAAAACTGTTTAGTTAATTGATAAATCAGTTGTTACATAAACAGACATTATCTGAGATATACAGTCGTGTGGTATCTTATTTCTTAGTATAATGTTTCCTAAATAGGAATGGAAAATGTCATTTCTTTTTCCATCCATCATACCTTGCGGCTTACAGGATGACCTGCAGCACTTGCCATGTGGTGCTCTGAGGCACACTGAACTTCAAGGAATTCTGTTGGCTTTGTTGGTGTTACACCACAGATAAATATGGAATCTTGGTACTTTACCCCTTTCTCTTCTCTCTATTAAAGGCTGGGCTGTTTGGAGTAGGTTAGGTCATATCTGGCTCTTATTTAATAATATAGACTATATCATACCTTTGACTTCTGGATAGAATTCTTCGTTAATCTGTGGAGTAATTTCCTCTTTGAAACTGATGACATATAATGTAAGTTAGTGTTGCTATTTGATATTTGCTCATACTTTTATTTTAGAAAGAAATGTGTCATCTCTGGATACTGTACAGCCTCAGCTATTTCCAGCTGCATTATAACTGTGAAATGGCATTGTGAGGTGTATGGATGCAACTTGATTAAGAAGCATGTGTTACCATTTATTTTAGTGGCTTTTTAAGGCTGATCAGGAATGGGTGCTTCTTGTGTTTAAAAATTACACACGTGCATGCACACAAGGTGGTAGATGTTCCCCAATATAGATGGAAGACGCAAGTGAAAGAAGAGAATGATGCACATGCAGAGTAGGATATGACACCGACTCACTCTATCATTCCCTATGATTTCCTGAGTGTAAGGGTGGCCGAGGCTTTAGGAATGAGCTGAAAGCTAAATACAGAGGTAAGGGGTGAGGCAGGGTCGGAGTGCCGTGAAACTCAAGTGGCTGTGGAAGGGCAATAACAGAGCATAAGGCCACTAAGGACCCCTGCCATAAGGTAGGATCAGCTCCACCTGCACGTGCCCAGGTTCCTGTGTTACCTGTTCTTACAAACTACCAGCAGCGGATAATCCCCGCTCTGCTTAGGCAATCTATTCCAGTGGTTAACTGCCTTAAATGAAAGCTTTTCTGTGGGCTAATGTCTATCTCTGTCACAGAAGTTTAAGCTTCTGTCACTGGTGGGAACAGACAAATGCCACCCTTCCTGAGGCAGCCTTTCTTTGTGAAGACTGCTGTAGTCCTCCTCATTCTTCTAAACAACCTCACTTCTTCCCAACTTTTCTGGTGTTTTTGTGATCCCTGATCACACTTTTGCCAGCTTGTTCATTCCCTACATGAGGTTCTCCTCTTTCTTCAAGTATGATGCCCCAAATGGGGATGGTTCCCTGGCTTCATTCAGCTTTCCCATAGTGCAGAAAAGGAGCAGATGTCCTGTACTTTGTGCTCCTGCTTCAAATTCTACTTGTAATCCCCAAAGTTTCTGAAGGCTTTCCTCTAAATGGCTATGTGTATTCAGAGACCTGACTGTTCCTTCATGTGTGACCATCTTTGTTGTTATTAAACTGTGTTTTAATTTGTTCTGTTAAATTTTTCAGTTTGTCCTGATCAATTCAATTTTTAATCCCTGTTCCAGTGTTCTTGCAATTCAATTCATATTTCATAAATGTTCTGTCTGTGCTATTCTTGGAATCACAAATGTAAATAGCAGTTAAGTATATAGTAGACCCAGTTAATAAGCACTTTCGGTTTGACAGATATTGATATTTATTTTTGTGTGGTTTTCCAGTTAATTTTGTACTGTTCCAATGAATTTTTCATATGAGATTTTAAAAAAGCAAACAAAAAACCACATCCCCCCATAAAACCACAAACAAACACAAACAAAAAAATCCCACCTAATAGCGAGATACGTAGCATCTGCTGCTCTTGCCCATCTTTGGGGGTTGGAGCGGATGGCCTCCAGAACTCCCTTCCAACCTCAACCATTCGGTGATTCTGTGATCTTCCAAAGCCTGCTACATTGCTCTAAAAAATAATTACGATTTGTTTAATGTAATTTGTCAAATCAAAATTGCTTGTAACTGCCCTTGTTATGAAGGCCTCTGCTGGGTTTGTTACTGTAATTATTGTTGACGTTCTTGGATGCTTTTACACTCATACAGTCTTTGCAAGCAGTTGTATTGAAATCCATGGCACTAAGAAAAAATTACAGTTCTGAGGAATGTTTGGAAATTACAGCGCATTTCAAATTTGTTAATAAAGAGACTTTTTTTTTCTAATGAACTTGACGTTGGTGTACTGGTGATAGATGCACAGACTTAATGCTTACATAGTTTAGATAAATGACAATGAAAAGTTAAAGACCAATGAAAAACACGAAGACTACAGATCTGTACTACTGTTAAATCCAGGTTGCACAACAATATGTTAAGCAAATGTTTGTTTTAAATTAATCAGTATTTTAAGCTGGCGTCATAACATCACGAACTTGTCCAAAGTGCCAGTGAAACTTTAATTATTCTGAGGATAACTAAATTTATTATGCATAATTTTAGGGTATACAGTGATGTTGCCTTGAAAGTATTGAATGGTGCCTTATTTTATATGGTGGTGTTGCCAGCAAGAAGTTAATCATAAGAAAAGTGTAAATAATGTCTGAGTCATCCAGTCAGATTCATACTTTGAGGGTTGCTTACATTACATATGTTTTATTGCAGTACGAGTAGAATTTATTACTTCATGGTTTTAAATTTTTATTCTTAGTGGAATAACAGGCCAAGGCTACACCTAAGTTTCTGTGCCTAATCTCCCTGCTGACACTTCTAAAAGCCAATAGCCAGCCCTTCGGGCATGAGTATGTTTTAGGCTGTCTGAGCCTGGCCCACATTTTCTATGTGTATTCTGCACCTCACAAGGTCACAAGATACATTGCAATTCACAGCAAGGCTTGGTGGGGGTGACTGTGTCATGGGCTTTCAGAAGTTCAAAAACTACACTTGAAGTCGGAGTTGAGGGACCATTTCTCACAGAAGGTATATATTATAGAAGGAATAGCAATTGGAGAAAATAAACAGATGAATGGGCTTGACACTTAAGCTGAAAGGTGTAAACTCCTTTTTCCTTGGCTTTTTCCTTGCCCCTGGCTGCCTACGGTTCTGGGATTTAATCTCTCTGACACCTTAAGACAAGTCTGCCCATGTGGCTAGGACCTCGTTGCTGCTTTTGGATTGCTGCATTTCACCTAATACCTCGGATTTCCTGAATCCAAAGTCATAAATGACCAGCTGAGAGGCTGCCAGTGTTAATGTTAAAAGTTGGGATGTTTTTGCTGTGTTTTTTTGTTTTTGTTTCTCCCCCGCCCCAGATGGATTATTCTCTGTACAGCTATATACTATTTTGAAATCCTTTTATATTCTCTCTCATGCTGTGGAATATTAATAGTCTGTGGGAGACCAGTTTGAAGTTATCTATTTTCTTTTAAAGATGCTTGATTTTTAAAAGTATCCTTCATCCATTACTTTACCTTGTCAGATATTGATAAGTTATTCAATGTTTTTGATGCCTTAAAACAAGGAATTTATTTTTCAACCAACTCTAAGTTTATGAAAGATGCTGTCTTCCTCCTCAGAGTTAGTAGTGAATAATGAGAACAAGCTGTGTTTCATGGTAAAGTACAACCAGCTGCCATAATCAATAGGAACCTCAAGACTGAATTTCCTTTTCATTGTGACACTGGTAAAGTTTGTTGTGTCAGAACATCGTATGTTGCCAGTGATCACAGAAAAACTGGGCAAAGGGTAAGAGCTCTGGATTTCCTTATTTTCAGAGTTCACATCAAAGGTATCAGTACTAACAACAGTAATGAGCAGCTGTGTCTCATTCAGCATGCATTTTCGTGTATGATCCAGGTGTCTATAGTTCTAAGACACTGATCGTTCCTGAGCTTTTGGACTGGGCCCTCTCTAGCCATTAACAACCTATGCATTTGTTGGTGAAGTTTCTTGTGTTTGCACCCTATCTACAGCCAACATCTTTTTTTGCTGAAATTCTGTTGTACTGAGTAAACCATCCCTGTGTAATTAACAGAGAATCATGAATCTGCTTTTCATTACGTGTCATTTCAGGATTCACCTGTACGAGAGATCTGGGCTTATGCATAACCTGTCACGACAGCTCTGCTTTGTGAAGAAAACAGAACTAACAAACTGCCAAGAAAACTCTGGTCAGAACCAGGGTTGAAAGACTCTTAGTTGTGGAAAGGTAGTGGGGGGAGAGGGAAGATCCACTGTCCAGTAGCAGCAACTACACCTGACGGATTGTAGAGCATAGCCCCAGAGCTCCTCTCACTCTAGAGGAGATGGATTTAAATCCAAGCCTGCCAAATAACAGAAAGGAGCCCTGTGGAATCTGAACTGGCTGAAGATGAGAATTCAGCATGATTTTTTGTCCCAGTCTGTAGATCTGAGAGAAACCCAACTGAGAACACAGAGACGCATCCATACATCTTCAAGTTCCATAACAAGCACTACTACTGAAGTGACAAAACTCTTTGCTGTCTTGAATATCCTACTCCTCTAAAGGTGTCCTTGCTTTACAGAGGAACATATCTAATGTTAGGATGAAGAGCCTTAAAGCCTTTTGGCAGTCTCTTCCTACATTTGCATATAGTGCCCACTGCTTTCCTTGGCAGTTAGAAGGAATCTGTGCAGTTTAATCAAATTTATGCAGGAAAAGAAAGTGAAGGTAAGCTCAGATGCTTTTAGTCCCGTTGTACCTTCAAGCATAAATACATATGAATATCTGTACAGAGTGAACAGAAACAAGAAGCAAACATTAATGAAGTAATTTCATTTAAAAGTGTAAGCAAACATTTGCAGGAAATAATTTTCATTAGGCATTCAGTTCTATTTGCATTATGAGGGAATTTCTGAAGATCGTGGAAACAAGATAGCCTTTAAAACATACCTACAAATACGGTGTTAGTCAAGTTTATATTGATCATATCTCTTCATCAGTGATTTATCTTTTCCTTATAAGAAAATTATTTAATATTATGAGCAATTTAATTTTGCAGTTCCATCTTCCTTACGTAACTTAATTTAAAGTTCATGAAGAAATAGGTTTATGGCTTTAAGCACATGACAGCACTGGCTGCTGTTGAAGTACGTCCCTGAGCAGAACACGGGGTACAAGGAATTTAAAGTCTTCACATAACTTTGCAATATGAGACGGAGAGGAGCCATACCAGAATAGGAGAACCTGAAATCAGACACCTAGGTGTAATATGATAGCTGATAAATGTATTTTAAACATCTACTAGAAAGAATAATAAATTAAAAAAAAAAAGACGGCAAGCACCGTTCTATATAGACAAAAGATGTTACAAAACCAAATATGAGAGATATAATCAAATCACCATCTTCCAGATATTAATAAGGCAGCATTTACATGCATTTATGGCTTTCAGTTTTTTCTGTTAAAATTAACTGCATGTTTCTGTTTATTGGTATTTCTTAGATTTCAAGGTGACAAACGTGAGAGAATTTTCACAATTTTCCAAATTTTCCTTTCAGAGATGATGTCTTCTGGTTAATTAGAGCAGTACAGAGTGGAACTAAATTAATAACTTTATAAGTGTGTGCTTTATCATTGATCTGCTTAAAGTGCATTTATTTCCAGTTATTACTGGGTGGGTATCACTTTCTTCTCTTGTATTATCTTTACAGTCTACCAGTTTTATTTTAAATCTTTCAATAGAGTATAAAACATGCACAATCGTGCTTTTAATGCATGTAGTCGACCTAACACAGGTTTTTGAAGGATTGTTGAAAATTTGCATTTAACTTCTAACGGAGTTGATAATTATTGTTGTTATATCGTAAGTCTTGCAACTGGAAAAAACAAACAAACAAACAAACAAACAAAAAACCTTAGTTTCTGAAATAATGATTTGAAGAGGAAGCAGAAAACAGACTGGACTTTTTAGGAAACCTCTTTTATACTCTTCAAACACAGACAAACCTACACAGAGAATGAAAAGATCGAGAAAAACACAGCCTGTGTATAAAATAAACCAAATATTTCATTATTTGCTTTAAAGCGTTGTAATTCAGGACCAGGCTCAGAACCGAGGAAACAGACCTATCACTGTCTATGTTTTTCAGTATTTTATTGTGTTTTTTAAAAAAATATTTGCCAAATACCTTGAAGTAAGAAAATACTACATTTTTTAAAATCTATCAATTAACTAAAGCAATTAGTATATTTTCAGTGCCTCAGTCAAAATCATACTCAGCTCTATTGTTATTCTATATCCTTGAGGTCCTGACACAAAGGATTGTTTGGAACAAGTGATGTTATGGCCCGGATTTGGACATATCTGTGCTAGAAAGGAGAAGTCTTCTTGACTAGTTCATCACGGTGTTCCTCGTAGTACAGGGGATCTCATTTTAAAAGCTACCCCGGTGTACTGAAGCTGTAAACTGGGGTTGTGATTCTTGACCTTTGGGCAATGCAAACAGAATCCCCAGAGTGCTGTCGGCTCTGCCCGCTCCCCCTGCGATCGCATTCCGCTGCACCGGGCAGGACATACCGTTATTTATTAGTTCTCACTTAACCACCAACTGCTCCAACAGCATGCAGCTGTGTTATTGTTAGTCAAGGTAGACCCCTCGCTTTGCACGTCTTTAGCCAAGCAAAGGTCCTGTGGCCAGGCCACGGGAGGAGTGGAGTTCCTTGCATCAGCCTGGCTGGCATTCGGTGTCGAGGAGTGAGTGATGGGAATTGCTGGGAGGCCAGGTGGTTTCTACACTGTCCTGTGGGTATTTCCGTGGCTCACGACTGGGCTTCTGTTGCCAGTGAAGTTAGAGTTGAGATTCCCAAGGCTCTTTCAGGGTTAGTTTTGATCAAAAACTTCAACAACATGTTGGATTAAGTTATGTGGCTACCTCATTTTTAAACTACTCTTCAGGCATCTGCTTTATTTCTTACATTATGTAAGAGTAATTAACGGGCTATGATTAAGATGTAAAATTCTTTGCAAGAATGAGATGAGAGCAGAGGAGTGGGATCTTGAGGCATTATTTTGCCTCAAAATAATTTTGCCTCAAAATAATGCCCACAGGCATTATTTTAAACCCCCCATCATTTGATTAGCAGTGTGGGAGAAAGCCATGCTTTCCTCTTGGATACAAGGATACCTAATTGCTGGTAGCAGCACCTAAACTGGAACGCTGTTCTGGGGGAGGGTCACAGGTATATCAACTCAATTTTCTCATCAGCTTGGTGTGCTAGTTGTGTGTCTTTCTCATGCTCTGCTTAAGCACATGCACAGGTATGCTTATTAAGACAGTGAATGATTTAGTCATTAAAAATATAGATCAGTATATTAACAGAGATTTTGAGGAGAAAATTGACTCCTCACCTCCTTTTCCTGGCTGAACCAAGGCAACTTCCCTCGCTAGTGGCATCAGCCGTTCAAGCACAGAAAACTTTGAGAAGGCGGTAAAGTTTCAAGCGTGACTTCTTATTTTTTGAAAATGCGTGACTGGTCAGCTTGAGAGGTTTTGCTTCTCAGGCAGGTAAACTGTTTCTAGCTCTCCCTGGGCTGGACCTTTCTAGCTCATTCCCTACATCACTGGTCAGTGCTGACTTAGTCCAGTGTTGCATATCTCAGGAGATAGTTAGGAGTGGGATTTGACTGAGCAATAACAAATGCAGTATTATTTAACAACCCCAGAATGCTGTCTCAGCTTTTCTAGCTCTTTTCTTAAAATAAAAAGGACAAGCACGTGTTTGTGTTTGAAGAGTGTTATTGTACTCACATCACTCGACTGGGTATGGTAATTTTAGGGCTACTGCATTTGCCTTTTTAACTCTGTGAAGCCTGAAGATCTGTCCCTGAAGGCTTAACAGGTTTTCCAATATAATAACAATACTAGAAACTTAAGTCAGATGTAAGTAGTCTAATTTTGCTCTTTTCTTAGCCAGATGATTGCTAACAGATTTTTTTTTTTTTTTTACTTTGTTTTCTGAAATTACTACACTATATCAATATTGGTCTTTATTTCTGCCTTGGTATTTCTCTTCACATAGGGATTTATAAAGTTCCACCTTTACTCAGGAAAGAAAGAGAAAGTGATTGGCAGATTTTGAATGGTAGGAGAGAGGTAATAAATATAAAAGGCTTCTCATCATACACTTTGAAACCCACTGGGAATTGCACGAGAGGAATTTCAGTGAGTGGAATCCACAGGCAAAGGCTGGCACCAGGCGATGTACGGAGCTGGGATACCTGCTCTCAAGGTCTCTTTTAAAAGTTCTCCTATTTTGTGAGTTGAATAATAAAAAGGGCAAGGTTTAGTCAAGCCCCGGGGCTACAATATTTCACACATTTGGCAACCAGCTTAGGAAAAATCCTTAGCAGGAAATATATCTGCTGTGTGTACATTAAAAGTACAATAAAAATAGTTGGATGTAGGAAGAACATTTCTCATTGTCATTGTTCTGGAGGTGCTGGTTATGAGCCTCCAAAGGCAGTTTCTCATGAGATTCACAATGGAGATACGTGGGGGAGGCCTTGTGCCGTGACTAACGCTCAGTGCAGCTCCTACCCCTCCACCTCTCTTATCAGTCCCCCCCACCTTGCGCTCTCATGACGCATACAGTCTTTTGGCTCCTTGTACTGAGCCATTCCACCTCCCATATTTGTGCTGTTGCCTCTAGTTTGGGATGATTCCTTGACATTTATTAAGAAGAAACCAGAGACTAAAGTCAGCTGTAAAACAGTACTTGTAGGAAATCTCAGTGTTAGACACAGATCAAAGTGCTGTAGCTCTATCTTTAAAAATATTTTATTTTTTTCTATGTACAATCAACACTGAATATCTCACTTTATGGATATTTAATGTTTTAGTACAGAAAGCAGTGGGAATCTAGGAAATTTGAAAGGGTCAGATTCTGGTATCTATTACTACTGAATAAGGCTTGTTAAACAAGGACTACCACCAACAACAGTGAACGTGTTGGCAAGATAAGTGATCATTATCTGATATAATGAAGGGTAGTGGCCCAGCAGAAGATGAAAAAACTTGTATTTTAATTGAACAAAACAGTCTGTATGGATAGTATAGGCAACTACAGACAAGCCAATGTTATTAGGACCAGAGTAAATGGACAAGCGTGGACACACTGCAGGATGAATGGCACAGAATGGAATTCGCCACCCTAAAAGATTCGTGACAGCCCAGGCTAGAGATTCGGAGCCAAATGATGGCAGTGATGGATGCACATATCCCTCGCTAACAGAAAGGTAAATAAACATTGCATAGTCACCCAAATAAATCTGAATATATGATCAATGTTTTCTTGAGTGCTGGATGGATTTTCCCTGTGGAGGACACGGTACGTCTTACTATATCAATTTTAGGAAAGTGCTTTTCCAGTTCATTTGGCAACTGCTAACTTTAACACGTTTGGGAATAACAAAGGCAACAGTTTTAAAAGTACCTTAGTGGCACTGAAAATCAGAGGAACACCAATGTACCATGAGTTACTTTTGGAGATATCTGTGGAGATTACATGAGTTAGCTCTTGCCTGCTCCATTCTAACAGAAACTTAATTTGTCTGTCTTTACTGCCATGAATAATCCTGTGCCTTTGCCATAGTATGTTTAAATACAAGCCTAACTCTATGAGGACTTTACTCTTCCATCAAAATGAAGAATGGACAGAATTTGTAAGCATCATGTGAAGCTTTGAAGCAATAGGCAGCACATTTCTCTGCCAAATCCACCCAGGATTTTGCTTCAGAAGCTTTGCATCTTCTGTGACTCTAGGACAGAAAAAGCAACAAGAGTCCTTGTGCCTGTTTTTACTTAAACCATGAAATCAGGGATTGCAGAAGAAATAATGACAGAATTAAGATACCGATATTGATCCAGAGCCCTCTTACTAGACAAAACCAGTCAGAAATGTTCTCCTATTAATGAGTTGGTGTGGGTAATTTCTGTGTAAGCATGAAGCTGTGACCTCTCTCTCTTTCCAGACTAGTATTGCCTATTTGTTCTCATGCTCGATATGTTCCCAGTTAAGTTTAGCTTTTCTCTGAACTTCACCTCCCTTCTGAAGAAGAGGAGTTTCAATGACTAGTTGGGACCGGTTCATACAATTGCATGACTGCAGTAAGTCTCAAGGGTCACTTTCAACACTTCTCATAATTTTCAGTTTTCTTGCAGAAATTCCGGATGGCAAATGAATTCACAGGTTAAATTTATTTGTACACTGCTATCTGTCCTACAGCTGTATTATTAGACCATTACAGCATCTCAGAAGAATAGATAATCCCTACTCAGTGTGACTGTCTTTAAAAAAAGATGCTGACCTCCAAGCCAACGTAAACAGATCACTTATGGAAATAAACAAATTACTGTTGGAGTCAGACTTGTCCCAAATTTTTCTGTGAGTGCAGAGTTGGACAAAATTGAGAGCTCAAGAGTCATGAGGTTAATGAGGTCATTCTGCCAGGCTCCGCTCTGGGTTTACTATAACATGAAAGACTCAACTCTGATCCTGACTGGCACGTTCACTTAGGAGCAATACCATCCCGGCACCGATCTGTCCAGAAACCTGAAACCATCTTCCGTGAGCTGTCATCTTGCTGCATGACACTGTCAGAAGACGTATATTCCTCTGCACGTGAAACCACTTAGGCCATCTTGCTCTGTGTTTCTTGTAAACATATTATATAAGGAAAGTGACTAATGGAACTTTTTAAATGTGGATGGACTGTAGAGTCCATCCAAAAGGATTATAAAAATTGTAGCGAACAGTGATAACTCTTATTAACTTTCCACTTAGTTGTCAATGAGCTCTATTTGAACTATGTAAAATGCCATATTTTACTTTGCACATTAGAAACTACTCTTACAATCAATAGGTCTTATCTGAAAAATGGGAATAATGCGCCTCCTACTGCTGAACATTTTATAAGAGCTGACCAGTGCCAGTATAGATAGCTGCCAGGGCTATTTTTTTATTGCTGATGTTCTCTGGATACCGTGCAGTAACAAACCTCAGTATAACAAAACAAAACAAAAATAAGGTATAATGTTTTGTTAGAAAATACTTTCTGCCCTGAATGAGGAGAGGTTTCTGTGGAAGACTAGGTTCTTGGTTGAGGCAGATGCCTGGAGCAGAAGATCCGCAGAAACAAAGGTTTTTTACTTTTGCGAAGTAGGACTCCTAGTACTGTGCTTCAACAAAAGCAGCTTTTTGTGTGCCACAAGACATTTTTTGGAGTTTAATAGAAAATTTTCTATGGAGCACTTTCTCTATTGGCATACAGAATAATATAAAGACCAAATGTTTCTTGAAAATAGTTCAGTTTCAGTTCAGTTTCAACAAAGTTCTGACAGAACATCAGGAATTTTCAAAACTGCATCTTTTGCTGCTACATAGGAAAGACCCTACGCTTCACCTGCCTCCCTGAAGCCCAAAGATTTTGTAAGGAAAAACTGAAAACTGTTTGTAAAAATTTAAAACATTTCTGGTTTAGAGGTTGAAAATGGAAAATATTGCATTTTGGTTTTCAGTGGTTTATTTCAGAATTTACTACAGGTAATATTAAATGTTACTTCACACTGTAAACATTACTTATACAATGAAACGAAAATCGACACTTTTTATTCATTTATTGGAAAAAAATATTAAATATTTCTGCTTCCTCCATTGATTTTTCATTTTTGAAGGAATGGAAATAACTTATTAATGTCTCACACCTGTACTTTGTAAGCACTGCTGGCTGCTGAACTAAGGTGCTGCAGCCTTTGTCAGCCTCGCTGCCCTGCTCTTGGCTGTCATTGCCACACTGACCAGATTTTGTCTTTCCAAACTAGAGCTGATGAGGATTACAGCACCTCCAGTCAGTGGTTGTCAGGCCCTTTGAGACCTCAGCAGTTGTGCAGACCCCCAGAAATTCTGGAAGTAACCTATCGATATGTTTCTATAATGACATGTAGTGGAACTTCATTTCCACACACACCTCTGGTCTTTTTCATTTTGATTTAGGCTGACAGAGCTGTGAACTCAAATGTTCGTTACACTGAAATTAGGCTGCTCAGTAATTCTGTGGACTGAGATTTCTTTTGTCTTTTTCTTTGTCTCATTGGCTGCACAGGGTGGTTTTTCACCAGACCTGAGTAAGTCTTAGGGTAACTTAAACTTAATTATGCAGTGTGTATTAGTGCTGTAATAGCTAATTTAGATTTTACAAAGTGCTATGGTCATGCTTTATGTTGATTTTAAATTATTTTATTGCACCTCTCTGGCTCCCTCTTTGTTGTTCATTGGCATTTCCATTTGATATAGTGTTTCTCTGGGCTGCTCTGCAGTAGTCCTTTGAAAAAAGCTGATTCATAGCCTAAAAGGTTTATAAACAGAATCAGCATCAAATATCAGGGAATTTACTTCTGTTTTGTCTAAATAGAGCCTTGGGCTTAACATTTCCAATCAAATCTTTAAACCAGATTGCAAATGTTAAGCATCAACACATTTCTTAATTGTATTTTACTCCAGAAAGAAAGTTCTAAGGTCTTCCAAATGCACAAAACATTTTTTAAAAAATAACACTGTGTGTGATGTGATGTGTTGAAAGACTTAATGGCGTCTTGACCCAAACCTTGGGACTCTGTTCCATGATCTTTTAATTAATATGAGGATCACGGAGAACTGTTGCCACATTTGATTAAAATAAGCATCATATCATTCAGGGAGAACCTTTCTATTCCTATTGCTGATACAATCATGACTGGGCCAACACCGAAGAAATGCCACCTAGCCCTGTGGGGTATCAAACCACCCATTCCCCAGGAATCACAAAGAAAATGCTAAGATTGTTACAAGTTTTTCTAATTGAAGGTAACACTTTAGATCAGTCACAACATAGATTCAGGTCATGACAAGGAATGGAAATAATTTTAGAGTCAGTGATGGATGGTCCCCTGTTGGTAATAGATGCTGGGTGGGAATTGATCCTGGGTTCTTAGACCTCTCTGCAGACCACAGAAAAACAGTAAGGCCTTGAGAAGTGTACTAAAATCTGATAGATTCTTCTTGGGGGTCCCCAAAAGGTTAAGAAAGGAATGTGTGCCACTAGACCTTGTCTTCTTCCTACTGCCATATTCTGTAAATCTCCTTTTTTTTCCTTCACAAGTCTATCAAAACTTGTATGAAGCTGTGAGGGGAACAGATGAAGGCTGTGGCTGGATGTCAGCTGCTGAAGGCTATGAAAGCCATGGTGATATCTGCTGTCGTGTTATCATTCTCTCTTTCCTCCCATAGCTGTTTATCACCATTTACTGGGTGTCGTGTATGAGTAGAAGGCGATGTGAAGGATTCTTAAACAATACAAGTCTCTTTTCTCAGCCTTAGTCAAACAGGTTTTCTACTGCTTGTCTTCCAACCTGATCGATACAAAATTGTTTTCAGTTAAGTTTATATGCTTATTTAGGAGCCAGATGACATTAATGGACATACAGCAAAGCATATTCAGGAAGCTTTAGCCAGTAGAAAGCACTGCTGCACGGCTTACCAACACCGAATGTTTTTCTGAGCAGCTCAAATCTCTCCTGTTTATCCACAGTGGCTTTCCAGAGAAGAGAATTCAGATTGGGTCCTTGTTCTTATCTTGGAACCCGTTTTGTTTCATTTTGTTTTTTAATGATTGCATAAAGCTCTGGGATGAAGATAATAACTGAAAAAACAATTTCCCTGCTACATGGAAACCTTCTATTGTAATAATGATGTGTGGGAGGCAGAGGATTTTCCTAGGGCTGTTCTGTCTGTGAAATAAATTTCCACGAGAGCAAAGGATAAGCCTTGTCACCTTCCTCCACAAACGACTGTTCATGTATTGCTGTTCCACATACAGTGCCTGCTTGCCTAAACTTCTTCTCTGAGGAACTCAGAGCAGCCTTTAAAGTTTAAAAGGCACAGGTCAAGGAACATGATCAGTTTGTTGGAACAGTCTCAGTCAACATTGATTTGCAACTAAAGGCAAAACTTGGCCAACGAGATATAACCCAGGGCTGTTAAAAACAGAAATGGGTAGCTGTTCAGTCTCCTTCCTAGAAAAGGCACAAATTATTGTTTTGCTGGAGGCAGAGGATGACTTCAGACCATGTAGTGATCATGAAACTGGACCCTGGGCAGAAGTGGGCACAGCTGTGCTAGTTTAATGGTAGTTGTCAATGATTGAAGCTGGTGTCTGGAACAAGCTGCTGTTGCTTCTCTGTCAGTGGCACATAACTCAGCATCGAGAGTACCAGCTGCAGCCTTTCCAGTCCTAACATCCTGAAATCATATAAAGGCTACAGAATGAAAGACCGAGTGAGTTTCACATCAACAACAAGGTCAAATCCTAGCTGGTATCACCTGAACGGCTTTGCAGCCACAGACTGATCCTTAGAACTGCTCTTTTTATTTCTTTTAAAGACTTTTTTTTTTTTTCCCATTAGCTTCATTTTCCCCCATAACTAGGGCTCTGATCTTTCTTTTCAGGGATCAGATTTGATCTCCTTCCTCCAATTTTCATGGAGAGAGGGCATGTACAGATACAGGAACTTGTCTTGAAAGAAGCTTCAAACAATGATCAATGAGGATCTTGTACCTTGTGCAGCACTTGTGTCTTCATACTAGCTCCCACTAAATGTAATCAGGAAGAGCTTGACAATAAAATGTCACAGCTATAGACTATTGCCTAGGAGGTATTAGCTGTCCCTCCCCAGCATCATCAATAACACTGGACTGTTAATGGGAAAATACATAGAGACACTTGTTCCTTGCTGTGGCAGTTTTCATTCTGCTTTCCTGCATTTTATCAACTGGCAGTGGCAGAGGCAATGTTTCACCAGAAATCGGACAATTGATGTTGTCAGCCCTCAATCTGGCTGCTGGAGGATGCCCTGCAGACATGGAGAGACTCCTGTGGCCAAGGGGGATGGTGTAATCTAGTGCACATTGAGTACATTCTCAGTTCCCTGAGGAAAGGGGCAGTAAATATGCCGGATCACTCTAAAATCACTCTTAATGTGAAATGAGGCTAGAAAATGAGTTTAATTTACAAAAGATAGAGGAGCTCCTAAATCAATCTAGAGATAATCAGGCTGCAAACTCAATAAATATCTCAATAAATACCTGGTACTTCATTGCAATTTTAGAATTTGTTTTGTTCTATTCAGTTAGAGGAGCAGAGCACTGAGGCAGATGGACACAAATAATCTCGGATGCCACAGCTGGTGCCTGATTCTTAAATGAGTCACATTCTCCCAGCATTGTCTTTCCAGGTAAGTATTAATGGTATATGGAGCACATGTAGGTGTTGTACCACTGCTCAGCAGTAGTATTCTCCTCTTGGTATGGTTCAGATGGAAGGGGAAGGTCTGCTGGTGCATTCAATATAAAAAAATATTAATCTGTGCAGAAAGAACCTGCTCCTCTTGCTTGAAGACGAGGCACAACAGGGGTCTGCTCATTTTCTTCTGAGATTCTTTGCTCTTGGAAAGTACAGAATGATTTCTGACAGCTCTTGATCGCTTCATGTTCTGTGACTTCCCAGAAATATTTCAGCTAACAAACTGTGCCAGCCCTCTGATGAGAACTCACGTAAAGGGCAGGATTAATAAATTTGGGGCTATATTTAATAGGAACAAAAAACTGAAAAACGACGCACTGCAAACAGTACCACTCTGTGCAAGTTGTGCTGCCAATCTTTCCATCTGGCTGTGGGGTGCTTGGCAGTAGCTTCATTAGGATACCACCTGTGAGGTGCTCTGCAATAGCAAAGAGAGCTGTTGGTTGGGCACTGGTGCCTGTGCAGACAGGAGGAGCAGCAGCACAACTCCCCTTCCCTCCCGCCATCACACCTGGGTCTGCGTAGAAGAAGGTGGGTGTGCAGGAGGCCACGCTGAGGCACAGGGTGGTGCCCTGAGGACCTTCACCATGTTATCGGGCCATTAGCTTTGGTGCCCATGAATGGTTGCCCAGGCTGTTTCATCTCTGCACATAGATTGTGTCTTCTTTTAACAAAAGGCGCCAGTGGGCACTTCTGAAGATGGCTACCTCACACAGCTCGTGCAATGCTGCCTCGGCTGCAGTATTTGAGGAGGAAAGTGTGCTGTGTTCAGCCTATTTTGTCTCTTAGAAGCAGCCGAAACAGTTTTTGGCACTCATCCCTAACTGCAGCAAACAAATCAACTGGATGACAAAAGCAACAACAGCAACTACCAGCTTTAGACTTTTCTTTCTTGCATAACTTAGAAGGATGAATTATTTGATATTTGAGGTTACAAATGTGTGTCTACCTGACCGTTCTTGGTTTTCCTTCTCTCTGCAAATCCTTTTAACTAACTTTCAGGAGTAATTTTCCATTCCCATTTATTTTCTTTCCTGGGCACATTGCACAGTTTAATGTCCTCAGCTGTTGCCAGGGAAACAGAATTTTGAACCTAGCTTGTTAAGCAAATGAAGGAACAATTATTTTTGAAGGTTTCTATAAATTTGGATCAAAGATTATAACTTTCTTTTTTTTAAGGTAGTGTTGCTAGCACTTTTTGGTAAGATTACTCAACACTTCCAGTATCAC
>VWYH01004564.1:342902-413773 GCA_013399365.1 Pampusana beccarii | reverse complement strand
TTGGTGAAGCCATGTTGACTGCCCCTAATAACCCTCTTATCCTTGATATGCCTTGAGATGGCACCAAGGATAAGGTGTTCCATCAGTTTCCCAGGGATTGAGGTGAGGCTGACCGGTCTATAGTTACCCAGGTCCTCCTTCTTACCCTTTTTGAAGACTGGAGTGACATTTGCTTTCCTCCAGTCCTCAGGCACCTCTCCCGTTTCCCAAGACTTGGCAAAGATGATGGAAAGTGGTCCAGCAAGTAGCACCATCCTATGTTGTAACTCCTGCTGTTCAGCATGACGTTTCCTTTGGACGTCTTATTTGGAAAGTCCCAGCAAACCTGACCCAGCTGTTTCCAAGCAGAGAGAGCATAAAACATTTTAGACGTTTTAAACTAATTCTTACAGATGCCTGTTCTGTGGGTAGAGCTGCCACTCTGGTGCAGCAAGGTGAAATTTTCCAGGGAAGAAACACCCTGGTGGTAGAGTCTTGGAGGGAGTGGAGGGACAATTTTCTCTTCTGGAGTCTGGGCTGGTATTTGAGCTAGCACCTTTCCCAGGTGCAGCTGCAGCTATACCTTTAGGGAGTTTCTTCCCTTCTGCTGTTCATTGGGAGTGTGGAAGTGCGGGCAGCCATCGGGCTCTGCTGGCGCTGGGCTGCAGCTGTGCACAGGAGATGCGTTGCGTGGGCAGCCCTGAGTCCCCTCCTTCATCCTCTGATGCTGGTGTGAGCACACAGCTTCTCTCTGCTCTGTGTGGTGACAGGCCGCATCATCTTAGAGTTCAGGAAGACTCAAATGCGATAGACGCAGGAGGGAAGCGGAGGTTTGGGCACGTTGAGCTGGTACCGAGGTCAGCTGCAGCCCGTGTGATGTGTCAGGGTTCTCCCAAGACTGCTCTGGAATGTGCAACACTGCCAGAGGTCAGTGGCTATTTTCAGTCTGCGGCTGAGCCCCTGCACTTTGCCATACTGACTGTACAACCTTGTCCAGAAGTAGCAGGTTGTTTTCAGCTTGTAATGTTGCTATTTATAGAGCCTTCAACTCTAGCATTAAAAAAAAAATCAGTATCACCTTGTGCTTCATATAGCTTTCTCAAGGAAAGGATCCTAACACACCCTGGGACAGACCTTTAAATGAAAACACTCTGTACTGTTTTCTCCAAGAATCTTCTTGCACTTTATGGTATTTACACTAATTTCGTGGGGATTTTTTTTCATCAGGATTTTTTTTTCATCAGAATGAAAATCTTTATGCACTCAGAACTTCATCCTACTAGTGGAGTTACTAAATTGTGTAGGTATTGGATTTTCACTCTTTGGTAATGAACAATGTTTCTGTAAAACTGAGAATTAGGGTAAAACACATTCATGCATAGACTGTCAATAACTCATGGGTTGGTGTAAGACAGCTGATATAAGGAAATATTTTTCCTTTCCCAGTGCAACTACATGAGTTGTGGGACAATTTTCACTGCACCCTGGTTACAGGATACACACAGAGCCTGACTGGCTCACCAGCGTTCTGGAAATCCTGAAGAGAAGTGATGTGACACGACTTGCTTCGGCAGGGGGATTGGACTAGATGATTTTTTGCGGTCCCTTCCAATCCTTAACATTCTGTGATTCTGTGATTCTGTGACTTGCACTTTACCCCTACTCAGTCTTCTTGAAATGTTGCTGGAAGATCTTATTATACCTACCCTCTGTTAACACAAAAAATTTATCTGAAAATGTCAAATCAAAGTATTTCAAGTAAAATGACATTTCTATTTATGTGTACAATCTCAGATTTTTGTTTCTGAAATGGTTTTATTTTTCTTTTTTCTTTTCCTCACCTTTTTCTTAAGATGTAACATTAGACCTACTGACATGCTTAAAGTAACATATTTTGAGCTGTTGAGACCCAAGTTAATAGTAAATTTAACATTTTTGAAATAAAAACTCATCAAGGATAAAAAGGCCTGACTCGTTTGATTTGGAATTAGCATTTTGGGAAATAATGTGATGGATTTTCACTTGTCAGATGCCCTGTTAATACGCTGTAGTTGCTGGTGGGTAGCATCACTGCTTCGTGGTGCTGAGGCCCCCTGGGATCCTCCTCTAGTTTGGAACAAAAGGCATCCCTTTTGTTACTTTTTGTTAGTAATTTCTATCCTTCAAAGTTTGCCTATGTAAAGCATTGTGTTTAGGATGATGCTTTTATTGTGAGAATTAATTGTGGAATAAGCTCAGTGTTGGTTTTGTTTTGAAGTGTTTTTTACTTTTGGCCTTTACAGAAGCGAGAGCTGCAGTGAAGGACCCAGGCAGAGGGCTGATGATTGACAGTTAATCTATAAGTGCAGTAACTGTTAAGTCTTTCTAGCGAGGCTTGTCAGGGTTTTTTTTTTTTGGAAGATAGATATTTAAATAAAGACTTTGGTACACGAACAAACTATCAAAGGACAAGTTACCACATGTTAGCTTCTCTGTGGTGCTTTTCAGCTATCAGGCGCTCTTCAAGAGATGAAAAGTAAATTAACGTGCACCTTAATTGAGAAATAAGTCACTTTCAATTAATTGGCTCGCATTTACCATGAGGTACACAGGCACGGATTGACAGGGGAAGTAAAGAGGAGAGTTTGAGCAGTTTCAGTGTTCAGCAGAGCCGCACATACATCCCTCTCCCCGATATGCAGCAGCCACAGCCTGTTCTCCTGGCACCCTCCTCACTAACAGTGTGACTGGATCTGGCCTTGGGTTAAAAGGACAGTCCCCAAACCCACAGCACCCAGTGGGTCTGTCAGAACCCTACAGCTTCCCAGTCAGCTCCCCAGTGCAAAGCTGGGGCTGCCTGGATGAGCTGGTGTGTCAGCATGGGCCAGAGGGATGGGGCGGTGAGGCCAGGCCCTGCCTGCAGCTCTGGCAGCCTTTGCTCGCCTGCTGTCTGAGCTCAGCCAGACGGAAAGGTTCCTTGATTCTTTAAAGCTAACCACCCACTCAGAAAGTCGGTTCTTTCCCTTCTGGAGTCCTGGGGCTGTGCGTGTCCACCCCATTCCCAAGCCCTTGCTGACACCTGCTGGCCTCCCGCTCGCTGAAACTCAGGGTGCCTGGGATGAGGAACATGGGCAGGTCCTGTTGTCTTCCTGCTGTTGGCTGTGTCTGTGTTGTTGGTTGTTGAACCCTGAGAGGAGATGAATACCTTTGGAACAAATTTTTTTGGGGCCAAGCCTACATTACTTCGTGCTGAGTCATAAGAGTACAGGATGTCTCTCCTCAACATTTGAGAGGACTGTAATTACGACACTTAGGTGCATCAAGCATTTCTTCTATGCTCTTCTTAAAGAGAGACAGGCCATACTGGTGATGATGGAGCACAGGTCCACACCCTCAGCATCAGCCGGGGAGCCGTCTGACCACAGGGTAAGGCACCCACCACCTACCCAAGGAGCCAAGAGCTTCAACAAAGCAGAAGCTGTACAATTTAAACTGGTTGATCATTTTTAGTAATGCTAGCAATTTGGCATAATTTATGACAGGTAAATAAGAACCTTTAATTGTAAGATCCACTTCAGGGTTTCTGACTTTACAGAGGCACTCAGTGCAATGCTGGGGTCAAACAGACATTAGGCTTGATAAAATTCAGTATTTGTTTTCTAGCAAGCCTGAGTTATGCAAAGACCTATTTCCCTGTTCCCTCGCCTGAAATACACAGACTTGTGTGCTAAAATAAATGCGAAATGCAAATAACTTTATACTTCTCGAAATGTCAGCCAGGGTAGTAGGAGACATGGTCCAGAAGTTTGAGTATAGGGTTACATGTCCTTATCTGCATGTGAATCTCCTGTAATCTGAGGTGAAACAATAGTGTTTGTTTTTTTCCTTTTCTGTGGCAGTTTCAAATGTCAAAAACTGTGACGTGCAGTACAAACCAGTTACTGTTACTTGCTGGAATTACACGAGTATTCACTGAAAGAGTGCTGGTCCTCACAAACCATGCTGTACCGTGTGACGTGCTGTTTTGGGAGTGAATAATGATGAGAGTCATGGGGCTGGTCCCCAGTTTGTTCTTGTGTTGTGGGAGCACCTGCACTGCCAGGGTGAAAGGGAAATGCTTTTCAGTGTGCTGAGGAAAGCTGAGCAGAAAGCAAGAAGAGCTGCCATCTTGTGTGGGGAACTGAGACTGCACTAAAAGAAGTTAGAATTATAAGACATTTAAAAAATTATTTTACCTTTGGAAACTCCTTAAGTAAAGATAATTTCCTTTGTAGAGACCAGTTCCATACTCTCTTTTCATTTGTTTTTAACTAATACAAATGAATCATTTTGTTCATAAACTCTGTTTTTCTGGCTTAGGCAGTACAGCAAACTCATTGAGAGGATGCCGAGGCAGTGGGAGCAGTGACCCACTCTTTGTCTGCAGCAGCTAGCAGGGCTGACTGGCCACGAAGCAGGATGTCTTGCAGCCAGGAACATCAGCCCTGTACAAGGAAAATATCTTCGGTAATTTTGTATGCAAAATACGGTAACCACAAACAAGCTTACGGTGTGTTACATAGTGTTGATACATCAGATGGTGGCAGGCATCTTTCTCCAAGCCTCTTGCTTGGGGGGTTCTTCGTAGGATCTGCACTATTTTTTTTTTTAATTTTTTTTTTTCTGGATGTGGATGCTTAGCATCACTAGGCAAAGAAGTGCCCTTGCTAATACTGGAAGCACAGAGATTTTTTTCAAGTTTCTGTTTTCCCATTCTCTCCTAATTCCTAAAAGCAAGACTAAATATAGGAGCTATAGTAGCAGATTACGAGTAGACACAGATGGACAAGACTATATGCAAACTCCTCATCTCTCCTCCCTCTGGTTGCCCTGGGCAAGGGAAGTGCGATGCTCTGTTTCTGGAGTCCTGCTATGGGCAGGCTGGCACTGTCCACCATTGTATCATCCACAAAGAAACTGATCCTGTGTGCACCAGCAATGGCTGCTTTCCCTGCCTCTGCTGGTGAACGAATGTCGAGTGAGATGTATAGTGACACCCAAAGAGGCTATCCTAGATGCAGTTGAGAAGTTATTACATCCATACAAATGTCAAATGAGAGATGATCATCACAATTGCCTTTGATAAACAGAGAAAGTATTCCACTTTTGTTTAACCACGGATCTTCCCTACTGCATTACACAGGAATGAAGCTGGAGTCTTCTCCCGCCACTGAGACAGCAGCAGGAAGTACAGCAACACACTTACTTTAGATTTTGCCTTTTGAGAGTTACCAGAGGTAACCAAACACAAGGACGTGAAGACCTTGTGATAAAGCTGAGTGTATTTAACACCCAGGCAGAAGAAAACAGTTCCCCATGAGTGTATGGGGAATGGTAATGGAGGATCGTGGTAAGTGGAGAGACAGAGGATAGTAAGACTACCAAAAAAGTTGGATTCTTAACCGAGAAATGTGGGAAAAATTAAGGGAGAGTGTATGTCAACATCTATATTTTTCCCAGATGGAAGACATTGCCTTGCAAAGCAAAATAACATCTTAGCTAGGACACAGAGCATGTCATCATGTTGGAAAAGTGGGTTTTGTGTCTGAGCTACTGTTGTGAGAAAACCCATTAGTATTTGGGACTAGGCCCACTGGTTTTGTCATGACCTCAAGGAAGCCCAGAATTCTGAGGTGACAACCCTACAGCTGCTGACTGGGAAACAGACTGAAAGCACACATCCTCACCTATTTCTGTTTGTCAAGGACCCAAAGGAAACTGAAAGGTTTAGTTTGTTCAGTCGAGCTTACTTTAAATGTTTTTACCAGTATCAGTTCTGTTTCCTGCTTTGAAGTTCTCACAGAGAACCAGGTGGTGCAGGCCTGCTGGAGAAGAGTTCATTTGGTTTCTACTACTTCCTATTAGCAGTAGAATTAGCAGAGACAGGGTATCCTTGAAGTCTGTGAGCATCAAAAAAGTAACAGATAAACCATGAAAACTTTATTCCTCTGGGGGAGCTACACAGGGGGATCCTGAGAGAGCAGGTCGGCTTGTTCATGGTGGCAACTATATGGAACCTCTACAGAGATATAGCAACAATCTAACAGCAAATGTTAGTACATAAGCTGGTGGACACTGAATTTCAAAAAACTGTGTTGACAAGGTTATCTCTGTGGGCTTACTGCGAAGGAGATTGAGAAAGAAGCCTTCTTACTTCAGTTGTTGGTTAAATCCAAACCTAACATGTTTGGCTTCTAAATCAGCTACCTCTTGTAAAATCTCATTGTGTTATTTAATTTGGAGTTTAAGCAATATACTTACGGTGGTGTTAGTCCTTATCCAACTGGCTGTGTCAAGTTAACACTTAATGTAACTAAATAAACAGTATGGTCACTTAATCTTGGGCCTGTGGAAATTCAAACTGTCTACTGTTAAAAAGGTATTGGGAAGGAAACCCAGCTGAGTTAGGAGCTTAAGGTGCCTCAGCACAAAACTTGCTTATTTCTTGTTAAAGTTGACCTTTCTGAAGGCCTTACCCTGAATAATTAGGGACATGCTAGAACTTACTCAGATGTCTCACCGCACAACAAGCTGTTCAAGTATTTCAATGACCACTGAGAAAGACCAGAGAGGAGCCACTGACACTCTTCATCTGGTCTTACTTCCACCAGTGAAAGTTTTGCTTTTCTGTCCTTGCTTTCCAGTAACTGATAAGCAGAAAAGAGACTAATTTCCTACCTTTGCCTTTGCTTGTAATCCTCTTGAGACACAGCACTGTTTCACTACAAAGAAATAACTATCTTCAGTAAACCCTACATGTATTAATGAAAATAGTGGAAACAATTTACCTTTCCCCTGTAAAACATGATCTGCTATGATATTAGTTATTACAAGGACACTTTGATTTCCTAGGTAGACAACAGTTTATGGGAAAAGGGATCAGACACTATACTTTACAAAAAAATCTCTGCAAGCTTAGCAAAATCCATTAATTCTTTCTGTTCAGGGCTTGCAGGCACTCAAAGCTCCTGTCAGATACAGCTGCCCCAAGGTCTCTCTTCACATCTCATCAATATTTTATGAAATGGTATTGACATATCCTCTGTTGGAGATAATTGCCTATCTAGATTGTAGGTTCACATTCAGATTATAATATTTGAGAACACTTAGCCATTTCGTGATTGCCTAACAATGTCTCACTGCCTCTCATTTCACACTGTGAGACTCTCCTAATTTGTACCTGAAATTCTTACTAGTCTTTTTGTACATGGGCATGCACCTGGAATTTCATCCTGTTCCAGTACTGTTCCGTATGTCCATCTAATGCCAGTGTTCACCAGTTCTTGTATGCTATTTTGATCTCCTTCTGGTATTGCTTTCCAACTATGTGTCATCGACAAGACTTACAAGCATGCTACTTTTTATGCCAAATCTTTACTGAAACTCCTCCCCAGATGAAGACTTGCAGGGCTGCACTGCAGCTCCTTTCCTTCTCCCAGTGTTATACCTCACCTTTCAACACTATCCACAGCTGTTTTCATCCTTTCATAATTCTTTTATCGTTTCTGTTACTGTTTATATATTAATGTGTCACAAAACAGTCTATCATATTCACTGAAGTCCAGATAGATCAGGTTGTCAAGAAAATCAGCCAAGAAAGACACGGGCTCAGTTTGGCACTCTCTGTCCTTGATGAACCCACACAAGTTAAGCCTTTTACTGGACACCTCTATTTCTTTTAATATTCAGCCTAGCAAATGCTTTTTTTGGGGGGGTAAGAGAGCACATTCAGACACAAATATACGGGGAGGGAAATGAGAAATATACTGGGTTTTTCCTTTTTAAATATCCATAATAACTTGCTCTTGTGCACCATCATTTGATAAAATATTAAAAATCCTTGCTGGACTGTGATCTAACGTTTCCATTGCTTTGGTGTTATATGACTGAAGCTCATGCCTCAGTTTCCTAATTTGAACATAAAGACTATATTGCCCTGAGTGCTGGAGTTAAAGAACTATTTCAGGCAAGAACGGAAAGTGGTATCTACTGTGTAATTAGGAAGTTTTCATTACCATGCTCAGTCTGACCTGTTCTTAAAAACCATAGAGAAGCTATCAGCTTACAGACGAATACAAATCTGAATTACATCTGAGCATTATCCCATTTACTGGTGTGCTAATGCTTATATGCATGATTCAAGAAACACTCTAATTGCAATCCTAACCACATACCAGAAACATACACGCTTTCAAATTCAAAGTATACCTAATCAAGTTTCATCTTTTTAAATTCAGTTCTAGAAGCAGATATTGCCAGTCTATTTTAGTTTATGGAAGGTCATTAACCAGTCAAGATAACCTCACTTGCACGTCTCAAAGAGAACAAAGGAAATTTACTTTGACTCACCTAAATGTTTGTGACTTGGTGTGAAGTTCCCTACATGGATCAGAGAATCTTAGGTAGCAGGAGCAACCTATGGTTATAAACTCTATCCTGGACTTCAGGTTGATGTAACCTGTGACAAATTTTCAACTCATTTGTTTCCATATTATGTGCTATTCGGAAAAAAAGGAGGCAAAATAAAAGAACACCAAAATTTGCTGTACTGCGGAAAACGTTATGAACAGAAATGAATATAAACAGGAAATTTTATCAAACCATGACTGAATAAAAGTTAATATATAGTAGTTAAAGTATTGCTACTACAGTGACAATATCAGGGGGGTGTAATTTTTTGGCCAAATCTTTTGAAGTTATGATAATCTTGCAATTTCCATGCTTTCCTTCCCCCACCCCCCCAAACGTTGCCATGAATGTGCTTTAAAAAGCACTTTTACTTTTTAAAACTGGTAGTTAGGAAAACGGGCAGGTAACTGGACAGGACAACTTTACCACTGTTAAAAATCACGTGAGTTCTTGACCCTAGCGGAATGACAGCTTATGGAGTTCACTGGCCTAAGATGAATCTTTGTATCCATATCAAATAGTGACCTAGGTAGGAGTTACCTTGTATCTACTGGTTGGAAAGACTAATCCTTCATACTTCATCCAGTTTAACTCTGTCCTTGGGATTCTAGTTCTACACAAGTAATGAAATAAAGTAATAATATGCTGTATATCAAGGTATTCCTCAGGCAATTTGGTAAGAAATTGATTAAGAATAAGCTTTATATTAACAATCAAAAGAGAAAGTTTTCTTGTGGTGAGTTTGGAATTCTGCTTTCAAGTATATGTTTAAGATGAGATCTATGGGCTCTTTGGCATGCATTAAGGCCACTAAATCATGCTGGCTTTATTTTCAAAGGACCTGAGCATTTAACATATGCTTGACCAGCTCAGTTGGTAGATACTCAGTACTTCCAAGCACTCTCTCCATTTACTCTCTGATATACAGTACTACAATGGAGCAAATTGCTGTGTGGTACCTTACACCAGGGAAGATTAAGCATATACTGGGTGTTTTTGGGCAGAGGCAGTGATGTCGAATCACTAAGTTGATGATGGCCTCTCCTGGAGCACTGTGTGCAGTCCTGGGCACCACAGGATAACAAAGATGTGAAACTGCTAGAGAGTGTCCAGAACAGGGCTACAAAATTGGTGAAGGGTTTGGAGGGGAATCCATATGAGGAGCAGCTAAAGTCACTTGTTCCATTCAGCCTGGAGGAAACTGAGGGGAGACCTCATTGTGGCTACAGCTTCCTCACAAGGGGAGGAGGAGGGGCAGGTGCCGAACTCTTCTCTCTGGTGACCAATGACAGAACCCAAGGGAATGGCAGGAAGATGTGCCAGGGGAGGTTCAGTTTGGATGTTAGGGAAAGGTTCTTCACCCAGAGGGTGGTGGACACTGGAACAGGCTCCCCAGGGAGGTGTCACAGCCCCAAGCCTGACAGTGTTCAAGAAGAGACTGGACAATGCCCTCAGACTCATAGTGTGAACTGTGGGGTTGTCATATGCAGGGACAGGAACTGGATTTGATGATCCTTTTGGATCCCTTCCAACTTGGGACTTTCTATGATTCTATGAGATGAAGTGGAGAGATGAAACCTCCTTGTATTTCTATTTGTTTTAGTGCTGGTTCTATACACACAGTTTAGACTGATGTTGCATGAGGATCTCTGGAAAGGCTTACCACACTTTCTTCAAATCAACTAATGCTGCCTTTGTGAGCTCATAACATTTCTGTGTTGTAAATCAAGATTATTCATTCCTACGCAGATTCATATTAGCTAATTCCTACCAAGTCTGGCGTTTGGATATGTGTCCCTGTTTGGCAGCAAAAGTCCTGTTCTTAAGCTACAGAGCTGGCTCTTTGTAAGCATAGTTTTGAAAATGTAAATGCAGTGGACCGTGTTTCCCACGGGATTAAAATAATGTGCAATCCTAATTTATTGCATTCAGTGATTAAACAAATAAATTCTTCCTCATGTATTCAAATTGCCATCCATCAGCTCTTTGAAGACTGAATCTATAGTACCCTTCTAGATAGCTGGAGAAAAGTCTTTCATTAACTATCGCACACAGTGTTATTACTGCCTGTACACTGCTGGCTGCAAAAAATAATTCTTTATTTGTGTTTCTTTGTCATAACTTATTGTTTCTATCTTGGCAGCAAATGTGTTCGCTTGAGGGTCACAAGCCTAACCAACACTGCTACCATGTACAGAGCTCTGTGCACACCTCAAACTTGTATGGAGAAGACAGCAACCCTTTGAGTGGAGAATTTACCTGATGTAGTGAGAGGAGCAGAGGCCATACTCAGCAGATAGACTAAGGAATTTTTCCTTTCAAACTTGAGGCTGTTGTGCAAACTGCTCTGGGGTGCTGGAGAACTCAGATCCTAGAACCACAGAATCACAGAAAGGTTTGGGTGGGAAGGGACCTTTAAAGATGATCTAGTCCAACTCCTCTGCTGTGGGCAGAGACATCTTTCACCAGATTAGGTTGTTCAAAGCCCCATCCCACCTGACCTTTAACACTTCCAGTGATATGGCATCCACTACTTCTTTGGTAAACCTGTTCCAGTGTCTCATCGCCCTCGTTGTATGAAATTTCTGCCTCATATCTAAACCTACCTTCTTTGAGTTTTAAATCGTTGCTCGTTGTCCTGTCACTACAGGCCTTGGTAAAAAGTCTTTCTTTCTTACAAGCCTCCTTTAAGTATTGAAGGTCTCCCCAGAGCCTTCTCTTCTCCAGGCTGAACAGCCTCAAGTCTCTCAGCCTTTCTCTACAGGAGACGTGTTCCAGGCCTCCGATCATTTTTGTTGCCCTTCTCTGGACCCACTCTAACAGGTCCATGTCTTTCTTGTCCTGGAACCCCCATAGATGGATGCTGGGCTCCAGGTGGGTTCTCACGAGAGCGGAGTAGAGGGGAAGAATCACCTCCCTCGACCTGCTGGCCACACTTGTTGTGATACAGTCCAGGATACCACTGGCCTTCTGGACTGCAGGTGCACGTTGCCAGCTCATATAAAATTTTTTATCCACCAGTACCCCCAAGTCATTTTCCACAGGGCTGCTCTCAATCCATTCATTCTCCAGTCTGTGATGATACTGGGGATTGCCCTGACTCGAGTGCAGGACCTTGGACTTGGCCTTGTTAAACTTCTTAAACTTTCAAGGTCCCTCTGGATAGCATCCCTTCCCTGTAGCTCATCAGTGTGATTAAATTTACAACCACAGATGCAGTGGAGAATTATCAATTTCTTACAACTGTATTGATTACATTATATTCTGTGGCCCCAAATAGGTGTTTACAATAAATATCTTTCCTGCCTGCAGACATTAACTGCCTTGATCCTAGAAAACTGATTTTAAATTCTTTCTTTTGGTAGCCTTCATAATTTTTGTTTGAAGTTTTTACACTTCAATAGTAATTAGTGTATCCACCCTGCTCTGTCTAGCTCCTGTCCTTTTCCCAACCAGAGACATCCAAATTCTTGCATTTAATATGCAGAGATCTTGAACCATTTGTTTAGCTGGTCTAACTTAAATTTGACATAGCTGGAGCTTGATCAACTTTTGTTCTTCTAATTCATTATTAAACGTTTGCAAAATGCTCAGTGCAAAGCAACATTACATTTTACCTCTTATTATGAGTTGTTGTATTATTGTTCTGAGTTACAGACTGTTTCAGTACAGTTTTCAGACTTCCCCGTGGTTGAGCCTTTTTTTGCCCGTTGGCCTATACAGGGATTTTGCTGCAGGTTGAGTAACATCTGTTATTTTCTTTCAGAAATCACTTGAACCTACAGTAGAGTGGGGTGTGCCAACAATAAGGAGAACAAAATTTCATCCTGCTCTAAGTTCAGAGCTCAGTGTCTACTGCTACCGTCAGTGGACTTGACTGTCTAGAAAGGTTTTCAATGTGGTACATTTTGTCCAGGTTTTCCTGTAACCTTATTTATGATTTTCATTTTTACTCCTTATCTCCATTTCTGGCTGCACCTTGTTTGGTGAAAAGGCAACTCTGGGGTAATTAATCTCTTTAATGATGGTAAGAAAATGTTAAAAAATTATTCTTAATTATTACTCATAAGGACTGCAAAACAATGAAAAGTGTTTTGAAGGTATGGTCCACATGGGCACTCAAGAAGCTTTGACTGCTGGCACAAAATTGAGATGAGATGGTAATTTGTATTTAAGAACTGCATTAGAATGTTTTACATTTTTCCCCCGAGACAAGAAATAGTAGGATAATACAAGGAGCTCAGCCCTGCTCCTTGCTCAAAAAATAATAAACAAAAATCTGAGAGTTTTATGAGGAAGCAGTTTGGGACAGAAGGTGCTGGTCTCTCAAGAGGAACACAATTTAAGACATGTAGGTTATTAATAGTGAAAAAAGAGGCAGGGCAGGAGTCTTGGCTTGCCAACAGACTTTTCTGGGATTGCCAGAAGAGTGGAGCTGGCCAAGTTTTTCTGGGCTGCTTGGAGGATGGCAGATGTGGGAGCTTCTGGAAAAGGAAACTTATGTTTTTTAGGACCTGAGGCCATAGAGATTGTTTACATAGATTGATAAGTTTATTTTGAGGGAAGGATAAACTAAGAGCAGGATTTGAAAAGGAATTCTTCCTTACTTCTTTCTTCAAATCCATATGAGAAAGGAACTGAAGAGCTTTGAAGGATTTGGTGCCATATACATGTCTCTCTGGTTTCGCCAACTGCATTCCTCAGGGTATAGGCCTTGTGCCTTCACCTCACAGGTTGGAAGCTCATTATTCTCCTATTCTTTTTTTTTTTGAATTCTGTTAATCCAGAAGATCAAAAAGATTAGTCTTGCTAGTGTTTTCCTGTAGGAGCTTTTATTGGTTTGCGAGAATGAGGAATCACTTTAAACAAAGTGCAGTTTACTCTTACCACAATACAAAATGACAAAGTGGTTTTTTTTAAAGTCTAAAATGATAAATTAGTAGCTGAGTGGCAACCTGACTGAAGCTTTTCACTTCTGTGGGCTGGGTGCCAGATTATTGCACAGTCATATCTGTTGCTTAGTCTGCATCTTTACAGCTAACCAGAGACTTCTATTATCATGTCATAGCTGAGGCATATTAACTAGTTTAGTAAAACTGAGAAAACATAAACTAAGCTAGCAACATTAAATACATTACTTTGGTGTCTTTGCTGAGAATCTGCTATCTGCTTGTTGCCTTTTCCCCATCCCTATTTGCATTTCCTTCTAGTCCTACTATTACATTAATGTATCTTAGGCCTGTAGTAAACGGCCTAACATGGCACTCCAGTGCATTGTTACAAGGAAGCTGAAATGTGACAGGGGAAGGTGAACTGGAACTGATTTTAGGTTATTACTCAGTTTCTCAAGAACATAAGAAAAAGAAAAGCAAGGGGAGGGGCAGCAGTAAGGGTAGTAAGAAAGTCTTTAAATAATATTCTTGACATTTTGAAATAATGATAATTGGCACTAATGCAAAAAAATCTTACAAACCACTGCCTTCTCTGGATTAAAGATGCAGAAAGGCCAGCTCCCTCTTAGGCAGAGTACTTTCTACTGCTATCTCAGCTTTGAGGATTAAGACAGATTTCAATAGGCTTACATGACCTAACAAGTCTGTGACCACCAGTGCACCTTGTGCCCCTCACAGTACACACTCTGACCACCTGTGAGGGAGACAGAACTCATCTTTCTGCCTGTAAGTCAGATCCAGCACTTGCAGCTAGAAACGTGGTTTTCCTTTGGCTGTTATCTACTCATATCATCTACTGTATGAAGTAAAGTAGATTATAACAGAGATGGGGAGTAGTGGCAATGTGAATCAAGGTTACTCTGGAGCTCTTGGCAATGCAGAGGAACACAGATATGTACAAAATTGCTTCCTTCAGCACTTTCTCCTCCGTTGCTCCAACCTTCAACATGCTCTATTCTATGCTGCAAGATGTCCTTGCTTTCTGTGATTTTTCAAATAGTTTTGAACAGCTTTTAAATAGTACCATTACTGAGGAATTACATCTTTTCTTGGTATCAAACTATTCTGGCAATTTTGTTGTACTTGCAGTGTCAGCCAGGTTGTCTTCCCTCCTAGCAGGCTGGCTGTGCAAACATCGGCAGGAGTGCAGTCAGCCCCCGCTTTGCAAGGACAGAAAACTGTCACAACAAAGTACTTGTCACCATGTGTGGGAGAGCTGTATAGACACAGGAACTGATCTGACAGGGGAGAGACAGACATCTGTAAAGTGAGAACATAGATAATCTGTGACAGAAGGCGATACATCTGTATGAAATTATAAGGTCTGTTGGGGACTGGGTTCTGAATTGTTAGTCTCTGAAGAGCCTGTGGGGATGTTTGGCAAGTGACAGCCCTGACCGGGGAAGCAGCCTGCCATCTCCTTGAAGATCCATTGCAGGGAAGGTGGTGGGTGCTCTGTGCACAGCAGGCTGATGGGGCTGTGCTCACAAGGGGCAGCTGCAAACAGGCTTCGTGGTGCTGAGGTTTGTGCAGCCTGGTGCTGTGAATTCAGCCTCAGGTACAGAGCTCTGCGTCACTCCTGAGCACCTGATATCCAAGTGGGGGAAAACCAAGGTGGGAAATGCTGCAAAAGATGAGGTTCTGTGGTGGCCTTGGCAGAGGCATGGGTCTAGGATGTCCTTTCATCCTGCCTTCTTGTTCCTATCCTCAGTCATGACTCCCATTCCATGCCACAACTCCTTCTCCCCTCAGCTGTGCTGCTAAATTTGCTGTTGGAGAAGCTGTAAACCTGGCCTTCTGTGCCCAACGCAACGGCTCTTGTGGCCATAGTCTAAGAAGAAAAGTAGTCCTACCTGAAACTCTCCAGAAATGTACTTTTTTTTTTTTTTTGTGGGTGTGTAACAGTGCCATCAGCTTTATGATATGAACTTTTCTGTACAGTTCCACAGTATAAGATTTTCTGAGCTGGACGATGACTGATGCAGAATTCTTTTCTGCTGCTAGATGCTGAGACATTAGGTGGACCCTGGACCTTGTGATTCATCCTAATGGAAAATGTACTTCATTTTTGTACAAACTCACACAGGTAGGTATGACTGGGGAGAGCTAGGCCTCCCCAGTATGGGGAGCAGAAAGAGGTTTGCGTGAAAGCATAATTATACAAAAGGCTCAGACAAGACGATTTTCCCAATCTAGCATGAAGGGGTGACATGAGAGCCAAGGCAACTTGCATTTTGGGCATTATTACTTTCTAATAGCTACAACTTTAATGTGCTTGAAAAGTAAAGTCACTGTGGTTATGTGTGTTAAGAAACAAAGAAGAATTCATTTCTTCCCTGCTATACAGTCTTCCTGAAGTTAAGCAATGATGTTTCCTAGGTTGGGTGCATGTCTGGGAATCTTTAAAAGCAATTGACTTGGGTTCAAAGAATAGAATGTAAAGGAAAGCGATCTCATTTTCTTTGCAACAAAACGATAAACTTCTGTGCCTGAAGGAACGGGCATTACAACGAAACAATGAGAAACACTTGTCAACCTTCTTTTCTATTAAAGACAAATGACATCAGTAAGCTGGTCCACTTGTCAGACCAAGTTGCAGTAGAACAGGTTTATCCAGTGCAGTATTGGACCACAATACAGCAACAATTAGTTTTAGAAGAATAAAATTTCATTTAATCTTTTCGGAAGGTGACTCATGACAAGCTTCTGTTCACTCTTCCACTTGGGCAATTTTTGAACTAAATTTTGTTTTTTTCTCAAAGGATTAAAAAATATTGTTGTCCTGAAATCTCTTAAGACACTAAAGTACCTACTTCGGAAAACAACTTGGGGAAATTTGATAAAAATTATGAAGCTTTCTTTAGGACTACTGACTCCATGCAGTAGAAAAAATTCCATGCTCAGATGTCATATTTCCCTGCCATTGCCTGTGTATGCTTCTAGCATGAATCAGCCTTTTGACTTAAGTTGAGCTCCTTAAGGATGTCTTGTGTCTTTGTGGCTGTAAATGAGCAAGACCTCTTTGCTAGTAACAACTTATTACTTGAGGAGAAACAATCCAAGGGTTAACTGGATCAACTGAAGTCCAGACCAGCCTTTTAAATGAAATTAAAATAATGTTTTGCACTCTTTAGTGAAAAACACCTACAACTGCAGCGTTTGCAGGGTAATAGGGTTTGTTTTTTCCTAGATGTAAGGAAAAAAAAAAAAACACAAAAAATTTATTCTTCCCTTTTCCACTTCAAATTTGTGGTTAAATTTTTGCTGTGAGGTTTTAACAGAATTCAATAAGCCTTAATTGAGTGATGCTGTCAGGAAGAGCTGTCAGATGTGGATGGAATTCTTATGACCTAGGGCTGAAAAAAAACCAAATTCCCTCTCAAGTAAAAGATGGGAAATCCATCAATCAATTAGTGAATGATGAAGTACTGTATTTAATACTAGAAATCCAGGGTAGATTTGGACCATGTTTTCAAAGTATATTTATAGTTTCAGTTATGCTGTGGTTTAAGATTGTGGTGTTCATGTTGGGAAAAACTCAGTCAACTAGTACAGAAGCTATTTACCAACTTGGATGTGTAAGAACTCTTTCTCCTGCAATCTGCTGCATTTGTTCTATAAATATTCTAGACCAGGCAAGTCTGTGGTCACTCTGACGTTTAAAAAAAATCAGTAGTTAGAGAGTGAAACCGTTTTTCTGCAATTGTAGGTTTTTTGGTAGGTGAAGAGAGCTGTGACTTTCTTTCATTTACCTGCAGAGTGTTCGGTTTATGAGGCACATTGTTTCATTTTTCATCGTGGACCTTTGACTGCCTTTTTGCTTGTGTTACAACACGACCTGAAAAGAAACACTTGCTTTTAAGCAACATGGTTTGTTAAAAATGAAGCTATCTGCAAAAGCTGAGGGAATTCGGAAAATCAGGAGTCTACTGCTTAAAGCTGAACAAGGGCAAACTTACTCAGCTCCGCTTTCCAAAAGTGCTTTCTTAAAAAGATAGATATAGAATGCTTGAAATAATACTCTCAAATAAAGAACATGTTCCTTCTCTTTTTGAGTTTGCTTTGATCACTATCCATGTAAAAGAGTTGTATTTTTTTTCTTTTCAGGTGTTTGGAAATGTTGCTCACTGGCCATGATCATTACAATGTTTTGATTTTACATATAACTGTTGATAAACCTGGTGATGACAAGCTGTTTTACATCACTGATAACTGTAAATTATTTGAGGGTCTGGGTTTTTTCTGTAAGTTCAAAAATTTTTATAATATTTTTTGATCCCTAGTATATCTGTATAATGCAGACAAATAGACCGTGGTTGAAAATTAATGAAGGACCTAGAAAGATGTCTTCTACCAGTATCATCTTCTTATATTGTGATTTGTCTCCCATGCACTGGTAATAGCAATATTTTGATGGACAGCTGGAGAAGTAGTAGTACAAGGAACTGTGGTGGGTACTCCATATCCTGGCAGAGAATATGCACCCTGATCACACTATGCAGGAGGAATACCTAAATCCTCAAGGGAGATTATCCATGTTTGTATATTCAATGAATATCTTTCAGAATTTAGATATGAAAGCATAATTAAATTGTTATGCTACTCTGTGTATCACTGGGAGTCTCACTTAGCACCAGTCTCCTGGCCCAGAAGAGCAGTTAGACATATTCATCTTTCAGACTTGGTGGCTACTTCTTGGGACTTGGAACTGGACTGGATGCCCTGTGGTGCAGCTTCACAAGGGAGAAATAACTGTCTTTTTTCTCCTGACACTGGGTTAGTGGATGAATTCAGCTGAGGAAGTTGGGCAATCACCCAAATCAGAACAGAGATATAAATATTATAGGAGCATTCTCATGGGAGGTCCATAAAATTTAAAATTGGCTTCCTTGATTGGTCTCAGAGCCTGACAGAGCTTGACAGACCCATGTATTTTTTCAGGCATTAAATAAACATGGCTTGGATTATTTCCTTAAATGTTTTCTTTCTTTTCGGTGAAGTATAAAAATTGTGGAATAACTCAAAAAAAAAAAAAGAAAAAAAGGAAAGTTTGTGTCCTGAATCCATATTTATCACAGAAGAAAGGTCTAGGAAAGATCTCAGAAGGTCACCTAGTCCATTTTCCTATCCCAAGGCAGGATTAATGATACATGAAGCAGAGTTCCCACACTGTGGTGCACTGATGATGCATGAACCCCTCAAAAGTGAACGCAGCAGAGCTGCATAGAGTTATAGCATTCTGGGGCAAATCTTCAGTGCACAGGAAATACTATTTTCAGGAGATCATTTGGGATAGGCTTGCTGAGCCTGAAGCAAAGAGAGGAAGGCCTATAATTGATTGAGGCTGTTCAGTCTTGGAGGACAGCAAGAACAGATGAGAGTGCTGGATGCAGCAGGATGCATCCCTGCCTCCTCTTGTTCAGCTGGGCTTTCTGCCCATGGCAGCTTCCCTGGCTTGCTTCTTTTAGCTTGTGTTGTAGCTGCAGTCCAAGGGTATCTCAGCCACACCATCTAAATGTGTCCATGTCCATTCTCTGGCACTGAAACTGCCTGCTGTGGTGTTCTCATCGTTGTTCTCTGCCACCCCTCAAAAAAAGGTGGCCTCTTACAGGACAATTGCCTTTTTGGCATGACACATGGCCCATTTGGACTCCAAAACTGTGCACAGGAGTGAGAAAAGCAGATTGTTTGGGAGGCCAAAATGTGGCCAAGGACCATTTTAATAATTTAGCAGAAAAAGTAACTGAGTCCATGTGCCAGGGACAATTCCCAGTTGCAACTGAGTTTACACCGATAGCTGCAGCCTTCACCCTGGAGGTGCAGCCCCTCCCTGCGCCTCCCTGCAGACCTACTTTGTGCACAGTCTCTCTATATGAGGTCTTCTTGTTGTCCTTAGTGCTTTTTGCTTGAGGAGTGGATTTTCCTCTAGCAGTTTTCTACATATTCTGGGTCTGGATTTACTCCAAGGTTTGGATGACCTGTGCTACGAAGAGACGCACATGAGCAGCTATTGTGGATGGTGTTACTGAATGTGAGTCAGTTGGCCAGTGATAACTTACTGCTGTGACCTTTAACCTATTCTGCTCACAATGCCTGCTTTGAGCTATGCCAAGAGATGTCATTGCTCAGTGGCCTCTTATTCACCTTCCCTGTGGCGGTGCAAAACTAACAGAGGCAGAGCTGACTTTGGGTAGCATTTGGCTGGTGTCCTGTCTGATAAGGACTTTTTTTCTCTTGCCCTTTCCATAGTCGCATACTGCGATTTGACAGAGCATTAGGCAACCTGGTCTCCCACTTAGTTTAACATCATGATATCCAGAAGACAAGTGATCCTCTGAGAGCTGCAGTGTGTCTGCTATTAGGAAACTGTAATTAATGGCTGGTGAAAAGTTAACATTGAAACATAATATGCAATACTGAACTGAATTTCTGAACCACAGACGACTGCATCATGTTTTACGATATCCTCAAGGTAGTATTTGTGAACATATAAAACAGAAATTATTTCCTAAATCTCATATCAGGAGATTTAGAGAGAGAAATCTACCTTTAAAATTATTATGATTTTTGAATTTAAAGGTAAAGCACCTCTCAGTTTACAAATAGTCCTTCTGATGCTGCCACCAGTTGCCAGGGAATCCAGCTGCTCAGAAATGGCATCATAGTTCTTGTATTGGCACTCTTCCTGCTTTGCTCATCTTGTATTTTTATATGACCTGTAGAACGTTGTCACTTTCTAGATTCCCAGCCAAATAAACAGCGAACATGGCTTTGTTTAGCAATTGAGATTTTTACATCTGTAAGTTAGCGTTTTTTCTGTAATTTCAGAAGTATTGTATGCTGACTGAAGTCCTCGAGAGTGAATAGCTTTATTATATATGTGGTTGTAATGTGAGCATATAGCACAGCTAAATATTTTTAACATAGAAAGTATTGTTATATTAAAAACTGACCCACACTTCAATAATGGTGTTGTAATATGTTTAGCACATCTTGCTGTTAGGGAAGAATACATTTAGATGTATGGGTTAAATTTCATTGCTAGAACAACTTTCTGAAGTTTTATCTGAGACTGGATTATATTTTTGGAGTAACTAAGAATATCACCAACACAGCACTGAGCTCACCTTTCACTCCAGACACAAGGAAAATGTCTTTAACCTTTTTGTTTTTCACATAAATTTGTTGTATTTCAACAAGAATAGTTAGGAAAGTAAACTGAAACTCTTAAGTATTCCAGAGAGAAAAGTGAATAATCACTAGAAGAAACCGAATAAACAACTAAGTTATGGTTATAAGCACCTATGGCCAGCTTCATATCAAATAATAGTACTATTTTGGCTTTTAGAAAATGTTTTGTAGTGTTTCTGGGAAAAATACAAAATACTGTACCTTAACCTGATTGACTAGAGTCTTTAACTACAAACCAAAAATTAATTTGTAGTTCTTTGTATTTTTCTTCCAGCCCTAGGATAGGTGTGCATGGGAATACAGTATTACCTTTTTATCAGAGCCCAATAAACTGTGATGTGTTTCACAAACGTTCTGTTGCATAAGTCCTAATAGACTATGAGAGTCTGCTAAGGGCTTCTCCCCAAAACTTCCTCTCCCGTCCCCCAGCAGTTATCAGCTTTGTGTTCCTTTGGTCACCTCTCAGCCCAGTTCAGTCTTTGTCAAGATGGGATAAAGGGAAATGACCTTGGCATTCGTTGGTGATTTAAACAAAATGAGTCACGGGAAGGAGATGTCTGTATCCCACAAAGGGCTCCCAGCCTAAAACCGACATCCTTCAGCCTCATGTGAGAAAACTGCTTCACCTGTGTGGAGACATTTGAATATGTTGGGGCATTTGAAGAAAAAGAAATCAGCGGTCTGGAAAATATCTATGCTGGAAAATGTGTAATGAGATGCTGGCAGCAGCTCAGCTGCGTAAGCACTAGAAGCATGGTCATGAACATCTGCTGAAAACACACGAACCTTGTCTGTGCTAGTTGCTTGGCACTCGTGCAGCCGAGCTGCTGCTGAAGTCTCGGTACAAGCTGTCAGAGGAGAGAATAGGACTTGTGCTGTAAATGCGAGTTTGCCTTTTCTTGCTGGTTGCAAGTCTTCAGAATAATATCAGGTTTGGATTCCACAGATCAAATGCGCTTTTTCTGGAACTGGACGTTCCTTCATTTACTCCTGTTTTATTTAGGACTGAGGCTCACTAGGTGCTCAACTACTAGGAAGGTATGGCTGAGGATTTTGAATAGGGAAATTGCTTTGTCCACCTGCCAGCTGAGGGAACTCTTGGCAGTGATGGCTGGACCAAACAATGTGGGAACTGGAGAACACATAAGCTAAACATTTTGTAATGGCAACTGTATGTTCCTTGCATTGAAGTTATGCTATAGATAAGGCAGACCATACTGGCGGGGAGGTGGTTACTGCCATTGAAGAAATATGGAAGCCACAGGACTTTTCCAGGTGGAAGCCTTCTAATCTTGTCTATAACGCTGTGTTTCACAAAATCTTTTCATGCAGAAGTTAAATATGATACCCTGTATACATTTCAATATGTAGCTTCTTATAGGCTAATTCTGTCTAATCTTTTTCTCAATGTCTCTGGGTTCACTAGGAGCTAGGTACCTGCATTTATCTGAATACCTGATTCTCACTGCCTTAATGACATCCTCATAGGCTAAGAAGAAATGTATTCATTTTATGTATGGAAAACTGAGTTTTCAGCTAGATTTACCTATATTCCTGCCCTCTTAAGCAGATCTTCATTTCTTTCACTAGTTTGGCTTTTTGAAGCCAATAAAATGAAAACCAAACCAAAACAAAAAAACCCAAATGTAACACTACCTTGTAAAAAACTATTGCTTACCTCACAGCTATGGCATAGGGGCACTGTACATGAAACATATTACATGGAGGCGAGAGTATTTAAGATTTTTTTTGCTTTGCCAAGTGACATCCAAATGATCAAAAATCTTTGACATAAGATCCATACTGTTACATTATATTATTATTTTAAATAATGTTTAGTGCTCTGAGATCAAATAATTGCTTTCTAGCTGTTTTGATAGGAATAAGCAGTTTCTGGTAATTGCATATATGTCATGTGGAATGGAGAACTTATTGGTTTTTTTTGGAGTGAGGATATAATTTTTCAGGATTGGCTGATTAAAAGAAAAAGGGCTGATAACCTAGGTGTGACTGAGATGTCCTTGATTTGCTTAGCAGTTCATCTCCACTAACTTTCTGTGGCAGGAATCAGCCTGTAGATGTCCCCCAACACGTTGTGCTGTGTCCAGTAGTTCAGTTCTGTTGAAAGCAGCTATCACATTCATAAATTACCAACAGCTTAAGTTAAAGAGAGACAGAGAGATGAAAAGCTGCCCAGGAATGGCTATTCTGTGGGAGGACAGTGGAGGTAATGACAGAATGAAGAGCATCTCAGACCAAGAGAAACATGAGCTAAACAAGAGCTGATAAGAGAAACAGGAATAAGAGTCTTACAGAAGGCTAAAGACATCAGAAAAAGAGAGCCAAAAATGACACACTTCACTATGACTATTAGATATGGAAATGATTGATTTTCCTGTGGCTTAGTGAACCAGAACTGACCTTGGCACTGTAATGCATGATGAAAAGAACGCTGGGCTTCCATGATGTGACAGGTTTGCGAGTGCATAACGTCTTTGACAAAACCAGCAGGTTAGTGGGAGAAAATAGCTCAGCCCGTAATCAACCTTGTGAGATGAGGTATTTTGGTGACCTTCACCTATGTTTAGCTAATGTAATTAAGTGCTTAACAGTGCCTGAATGAATGGTGAGCTTGGCCCTGTCCGCATATCCTGTGGTGAAGCTGGCTGAACCCTGAATACAGTTTGTAATAATTGGTGGAATCTTAAACAGTTGTTTGGTTAACCCATTTTGCAACCTATTCTCTTCCAATAAATGACTGTTTTCTTTTCACACTAGACTTTGATAAATAGTTCCTACTTGTATCAATACACACATTCACATGCAAACAAGCACATTTGTCAAAGAGAAAGAGTATTCAATGGTCACGGAGTAATATTTGCTCTGATATTTGTCATTTTTATCATTATTCTTCTGCTTTCAAAACTATCCATGAAGGATCCAAAAGAATACAGAGGGACCTTTCCTTCAACATAGCTGATGAAGAGTCAAAGAAAACAGTAATGAGTGACCTTGAGCTGGGAAATTCTAATTCCATACACATTTCATAGCACTTATATTCCACCCTACTGTCCTAGATCACAGCACAGTAAATAATAGAAAGTCAGGAGCGTTCATCTCGCAGGTGAAGAATACAGAACCACAGAATTTGGAGCAAATTTCTGCCACCATGGTAGATTCATAGAATCATAAAATCATTTAGGCTAGAAAACGCCATTAAGATAATCAAGTCCAACTGTTAACCTAACACTACCAAGTCCACCATTAAAGCATATCTCTAAGTGTCACATCTACGTGTTTTCTAAATGCCTCCAGGGATGGTTACTCAACCACTTCCCTGGGCAGCCTGTTCAATGCTTTACAACCCTTTCAATGAAGAAATTTTTCCTAATATCTGGTCTAAACCTCCCCTGGCACAACTTGAGGCCATTTCCTCTCATCCTGTTGCTTGTTACTTGGGAAAAGAGACCAACACCCTCCATGCTACAAGTTGTAGAGAACAATAAGATCTCCTCCCAGCCTTCTTTTCTCCAGGATAAGCAATCCCAGTTCTCTCAGCTGCTCCTCATAGGACTTGTTCTCTAGACCCTTCACCAGCATCGTTGCTCTTCTTTGAAGTTGCTCCAGCACCTCAATGTCTTTCTTGTAGTGAGAGGCCCAAAACTGAACACAGGATTCCAGGTGCAGCCTCACTAGTGACAAGTACAGGGGGCCGATCTCTTTCCTAGTCCTGCTGCCTACACTATTTCTGACACAACCCAAGATGCTGTTGGCCTTCTTGGCCACCTTAGCACACTACCAGCTCATATTCAGCTGACTACCAACCAATATCTCCAGGTCCTTTTCCGCCAGGCAGCTTTCCAGCCACTCTTCCTCGAGCCTGTAGAGTTGCATTGGGTTGTTATAACCTGGGTGCAGGACCTGGGATATGACCTCGTTGAACCTCATACAGTTGGTCTTGGCCCACCAATCCATCCTATCCGTATCTCTCTGTAGAGCCTTCAGGTCTACCCTGCTGACAGATACTTCTATAACCAGCCTTTATATTCTCTGGTAATGGGTTCTCCCAAGCCTCCTTCCAGGCAAACTACTCTAATATTTCATTATCAAAAACATTAGAAAACCTTTTGGAAAAACTTCTTGATCTTTTTTGCTTCATTTTATTTTCCTATCTGTTGTGAACATAGCTAATGGCGGAACCTCCAATTAAATAATTGTTTTTCTTGTAACAATGGTCTGTATACTGGCAGACTACTATGTTGCACTCTTTCCTCCATCCTCCTTTTCTTTAAGATGCACAATCCTATTTCTTTCAGCCCTTCCTCAGTGAAGACTTTTTCAGGATTTTGGTCTTTGTCACTTTCCTCTGGACATTCACCAGCTGTTACATGTTTTTCTGGAAAGAACAATGTGATATTGTCATATCATGTTCAGCTTGTTGTTCACCATAACATATATAATTGCTTCTGCAGAACTATTAGATAACATTTTTATTTGTTTCCCCCAATATTTCTGCCTAAACTGAAAAAATTTGATGATAAATTGTAATTACTTACATGCTAAATGCAATTTTCAATATTTTTGCGTACGCCTTTCAGTAGTTTCCTGCAAATACCTCTTACTCAACCTCTGAGATTGTTGAATCAATATAATTTCTCTCTAATAAAGGTGGAAAATATCCTTAGAGATAAAGAAAATAAGTAAGCATGAAGGCAGCTTTATTTCAGTAGGATTTTGGACACTATTAGTGAGGAAACTTAGCTGACTGTTACTCAACTGTTACTCATCTGTTACTAATCATAATGACTTTCCCGAAGTCACACAGCAAGAATTTTATATAATTAATGCAGTACAGAAATGGAGAACACAGCGGTACAGAAAAGGAGATTGCATTTTTTTTCAATTCATAAACCAACAGAGAAAAATAATTAAATCCTGGAATAACTAGAATATTCAATGAAGAACCATTTAAAATGTGTTATACTGAAGTATTTCTAAAAATCAATTTTTCATGGATAAACCACAATAATTTCTTTTCATTGTGTGTGTGAAAGGCACCATTGTAACTTCTTAACGCACAAAATAAATGTTTATTAAAATTATTTCTAGTAATTTCTAAAGGAATTTGCAAGAACCTTCACTGAAGACAGTGTGTATTGGTCAAAATATCTGCCCTGTATACCAGTGTTTCATTACACGGTTCTGCAGTAAGCTTTTTCTCATTCCATGGATGAACTAAGGTGAATAAATTTCTGCAGGCCTGTTGCTTCTGATCTGTGTAAATGAGCTCTTTCACTTGTAGACTGAGCCCAGCCTCAAGGAATGTAAAAAATCACATTGGGGCTTTCAAGAAAGAAATTGCACACAGGGGACTTGCTGTTAAGGAGCTGTTGAAATGTAAGGTGCTAAGACTTTTATAACAAGGTAACCACATACATTGAGTCTTCAATGTGATTGATGGTGGTATTGGTAGTTTTTTTATTTTTATTTTTTTTCTTTTTTTTAGTGCTGATGTATTGTATTTTGCTTTGTTTTCTGAGACAGACCTGCAGCTGTATTGTAGGAGGCAGGAAAGAGACAACTTGAACTGCTGACTGCTTCAGTGAGACTGGGGGTGCAAAGGCCGTCTCATATTTCATCTTCCTTTCAAAGATCAACTGGAGAGATTGAGGAAAGCAAGTGAAAATCAGGTCTGGGTGAGCAGTACCATTAGTCAGTGAAAATTATGAATCAAGTACCAACCAATATTTTTTTCTGGATAGCTACCACATCAAATCTTTCTGCCAAAGCCAGAGCAAGTGTATGAGACTTGCATTTGATAAAGATTGATTCTACACATGTTAATCAAGGACACTGAGAAAAGTTTCACATCAGGTTGATGTACCCTAGCAAGCTAGCTTACTTGGCTGCAATGTAGTCAGGGAAGCTGTGAAAATTTCCTGAAATTTCAACTTTTCACTGTTTCTGGTGTGGTGTCCTGGTGCCCTTATGCCACAATGGTGGCATTGTCAAAGATATGTCCATAAATTAAATGAATCCACTTCTCTTGCTGGCACTGTAGAATTTACACATTTATTTCTCCTAAGAGGGTGGAACAAAAAAAGGAAATGTATATTTATTTATTTATTGATTGATTGATTTCTCACTATATCAGTCAGCTACTCCCTTCTTCCACTGGTTCTTGTCTATTGAGAGATGAAGAGAAGTTGACCCCAGTACTGGAAATTTTCTTTTCAATTGTGTTTGGATGCAGAAGAAGATAATTTCTTTCTTGGACCCCACCCATACATGAAGTAACAGGTGTCTCAGTATGCTGAGATGAGACACTAAGGTTAGCTGGGGAGGACAGAGATGTCATATGAACTCACTTTCCTTTTTCTGACTTAATCTCAGTACAGGGTTGTTTTCTGTCCTTGTTCTTCCTAATTTCCCCAAATTATATTGAACTAGCTCTCCTGATATCAAGTCTAATTCTTTGTGGTTATATAGGGACTAATCCAGAAAATCACAGGTTTATCTCTAAATGTATACATGTTTTTCCATAGGAAAGAGTCTCCTTTGTTCAGAAAATGAAACTATCTCTATAGAATCAAGCGGGTCCAAAGTATCTCCTTTAGACGGATGCATTTAAATGGCATATGTAAGAACATGTGGAATTGTCATGGAAATAAACTCTGTGGTATTCATTTTGATAAACTAAATGGACCCAGGGTTACAAAAGTGTTAACCCAATCGTGTCATTGTAAGATAGGCACAAGTAGCTCAAATATCTTAGTACAGAGACTTTGGATTGCTAATTCCCATGGTAAATAGACTGGAATATTCATGCCAAATGCTAAAAAAAAAGTTGATTAGACTGCACAGGAGAGAAAAACAAACAACAAATAGAGCAAAACCGAAACATCATACATACGGAGTTTTGAAGCTGAAAGTTTAAGAAGCTGCCTGATGTGTAAAGCAAATGTATTTGGAAGTCTCCTGAGTCTTTTTTGTCAGAGATGTTGGTTGGGGGCTCTTGGTCTGTAAAGCATCCTTATTTGGTAGAGAAGAATATGCTGTTTCTACTTGTGATTTGTGTTAATCACTCTGAAGCAGCACCTCTTTTTTAGTCCTTTTTTCTGATAAAAAAAAGCAGAGGAGAGAAGGCAGGAGAGGTTAGTCAGTAGCTGATGAGGTAACTGGGGCTTACTTCTGGTCCTGGGAGCTGAAGCAGCACTTTATTTGTGATGAATGGTCAGAACTGCTGGGACAATCTCAGGTGTTGGCTTTGCAGGTTTGGTTCAGTTCCACAGATGAGGTTGCAACCTGGCATGTCCACCTGGGCTCCCACTGCCTCTCCTGGAGTGGGTTTCTGGGACTGCTCCATGGAATGAGTACATTCATGGGAGAGAAAAACAGAGTAAGGGAGAGAAAAAGACTGGGGGAGGAGGTTTGGAGGAGGGCAGGAGTAAGAGAGTACCAGTGCAGTGACATGTTGTAGGAGAGAAGAGACTGGAGTATGACCCCCAGTCCCTCCCAAGGTGAATGTTTCTGTGGTGATGTGGTCCTATGCACACTCATGTGTCTGGGATTGCTGTCTCTAGAATTTCCAGGCACGGGAGATGAGCTGCGCACACTGTCTGGAGGACTTAACTATGACAGCAACAAAGTGAAAGAAGTCCATAACCTGTGATTATAGAAGACCTCCTTTTTCTCATTTTTTCACAATGATGATATGAGAGAGTTGTAATAATTAATTAAAATGCTATTGTTCATTATAATCAAATTATACAACTTTTCTGGCTGTTTTCTACAAACATTAAACTACAGATTCCGAGGGGAAGCTGAAATGTAAACAGTGATTTTTTACAGAAACACTCACTAAGAGTTTTGTTCTTTTTTCCTAAAGACTCCACACCAGCACTTGACTGAGAACCTAAATTAAATTGTTTGAAGGCTGGGTTTAACATTTTTCAGTACAGATAAACAACCTACTTCAAAGTAAACACTGCTACATGTCTTGTACAATCTTAGAAATATACCATTTTAATCATTACTGCTGACATTGCTTGTTTATCCTTGGTATAGCATCATTAATTGAAGAAAAACTACCTTTGATTTTACAGACGTAAACGGGCAAGTTAAAATTCTTAATTTCCAATACATAAACAACTAAGTCTTACGTGTTGCTTATGAAAGTAGGAAGTGTTATTAAATGCCAAGACTGGCTCCATGTCTGGTTCATGAACAAAATGAAAACATGGGGGTGTTTTTTGTGCAAAATAAGAAGGTAGTTTGGGGGTCTCTCTTTCTCTGAAATGTTCCATTTCTTCTTATGTGTGTTGCTTGGAGTCCCTTTTACCTACGGGTTCCTATGGCTGCCTTCTTTAAACAACCATGTTATAACCTCAAGGCAACCACTTTCCCATAATTGGGACAGGGAGCTCCCAGGCTGTCCTGGGCACTGTTCTTTGATGCCCAGTTCAAAGCCAGTTTGTTGCTGGCATTTAGTGCAAAGCCTGAGATGAGACACTTGTGTTCTCACTCACGAAATATTTCTCAGTTTAGTTGTTGCCTTAATCTAAGCTAAGGTTCTTCTGACTGAAAAGATATTTGCATGTTCTTCATGTCTGGAAGAGTGCAGAACCCTCATAATGTAATTGACTGGCACTGATATATCACGAAGAAATGGTACCACGACACATCGTGTCTTGTGCCTCTGTCCTTCCAACCCACTCTCCTAAAGTGGCTTTTTACGACAAGTGTTGCGAAACAGAAGCCAGTGTGAACATGCTTCTGAGCAAAGTAACTCTGTGAAACAGAAAATTAGAACCAGAGAACAAAAGGTTAGTTTTCCTGTAGAAAAGATAACAGCTTGAACCCCTCTCCCTCTTCCCTCCCCACATTAGAAAAGGGTGTACTAGTGAGGTTAGGTCAGCACACACATGTTTTAAATTAGTGGTTTCTAAACAAGGAAGTGACAATTATTTGTTATGATTATTTGTCAAATAATCACATCTGTACTTAATTATCATGTATGTACCAGTGTTTGCATTTCTCAGTAGGCTGAATTCACTGAGAATACTTTAGATGGTAAATTGTGAGCCCACATTTTAATGGGCACAAATAATTTAACATAGTATACATTGTGTTAAAACTTATAAATAAAAGTGCCATATAACCCTAATCTGTCTCACTCCTTATCTTTCATTTGCAAAGTTTACGAAACACAGGAATGAATGTTACATAGTCTCTGTGATGTGGGTTTCTCTCATTCTCAGAGCCTTTTTATAAGATAAATTTTGGTCTTATTATTTTATTAGCAAATTGGGTTCTCTCTTTGTTAATGCATGCATATACTCACTATACTATGATCAGGCTAATATTTTCAGTATTTATCTTGTTTATGTTTCTTTCTTCTATCATTGCATGTAGTCCATTCCTTTAGAAATACAGTTTTTCACCAGTGTTTTAATTTCCAGGGTCAGTGGCCGTCTTATTTAAGTGTCACAAACTGAGCTTTTGAATACTAAAGAAAAGATCTTTCAATGCTCATTTGAATAAAAATAGAGAATTTTCTTATCTCAGATTCCATCCAAAAGTGTATTTGGGGAAAGGGAAATTGTTAGTATGCGTTTACATGAGTGTTTGTTTGCCCCAGAGGTGTTTGTGCTGTCATCTCTTAAAGTGCTTGACTTTAGGAGTCACTCAGGGTCCAGGAAAACATAACAGACACTTGAATTATTCCAAGGCTTTGGACTGAATCCTTGGAGTACGTGTGATGTTGTCTTCCCCCCTCTGAAAGAATGCTTTCCCAGCTGCGTTGGGGGTTTTAACACCCCGTTATGTCATTCCTGAATGTTTACAGGGAGCAGGGAGTGGGGGGAGATGGTATCGCCGTCCTGTTTGTGGTCATAGAGCATGTCTGTGACAAATACAGATGGGAAGACTTGGTGGGAGTCCTTGGCTGGAGGAATGCCTCTGTGTTCTGGGCTTGTCTTACAGTGCTGTGTTTCCATATGGGGTTACACTTTGGCAAAGTCATACTGCCCTACACGGTGAGAAGTGGAGGTGTTGCCATCCAGGCCTATCCACATATCTTTGCCTTCTCTCTGTTTCTTTGAATGAACAAGGGAGAACAATTTGTCCTCTCAGTCCCAGACCCCACTGACTAAACCCATTCTATTCCAGGTCTGTGATGCAGCAGCTGTGCTACCCAGCAAGCCCACATGCACATGGCTTCTGCGTGATTTCCCTTTGGGAGCAGTGATCAAACAGAGGCTTCAAAATAAAATATTGGGTAATGTCGCAATGGGAATAGCTACAGGAGTTTAAAAAAAAAAGTTTTAGCATAATACATTGTGTATCTGTGGAATTAGCAACTAACCCTAAAGAGCTGTGATGTTCATCACCTGTAACAGCATAACCCCACATTTATCTCGTATTTCTCCACTCCTTTTTAGGTAAACTGAGGTATTAGGGATGATCCCACATGCTCTTCTGTGTTGATCTTACTCCAGTGTCCAAGGGAACAACATTAGCATTGGTTCTTGATCAACACAGAGTCAAGATCCTCTTGTTTAAACCTTTCTTCGGCTTCTCAATTATCATGTTTCTGGTGTTAAATGCTATTGTGCCAGCCTTAAAATTGAAGCTGTAAAATTTCTAACCTGGCCGTTGTCACTTTGCTGTTCAGCAAAGTGAATTCAAACCACCTACAGCTAAAGTGAACCTAAAATCTTGCTTTCCAATCTCCTGATTGTGTGCTCTCATGAGCAGGTCTTTGTTCCTAGGTAAACGCCTCTCTATGCCCTCCTCTGTGCATGCTTTGCAATCAAAGATGTTGAGTTTTGCATTGGACTTAATTCCATCCAAGGGAGCCAAGAGTTCAAGCATATCAATTGGACTGTTGTGGGAATTTAGACTTAAATCACGTATCTCTGACCAGGGTTTAGACACACTCCCCAGTGCAAAGCACTTCGTGATCCTATTTAACAAACTCCATGTTATGGCTCCAAAAGATGTTACTGAGTAATTTTAGATTAATGAGAACCTAAATGAAGAATCAGGAATTGGAGACAATGATTCTTCTTTTTGAAAGTGCATACCACGATTGAAACATAAAGGGTAATATTGAAATGGAAAAATGAAAGGAAAAGTATTAGCCCAGCAAAGTAGAGTAGAACTCAAAGGAATTTTCATACAGTGTGTTAGAAACAAAGAAAAGTAGAATAGTAATATTGGATTCAGTAATGCAGAAAATTTGAAAGTGTTAATTCAATTATTATCTTTGGGATAAAAGAATGCAATTGTATCACTTAACGGTACACATGTACTTTCTTTCCCACTAGAGTCTGAGCAGGATGTCATAAGGTAACTACTAAATTTTAGGTATTTTTAAAATACTGGTCCAAATAAACTGTGTCCGAGAGATTTAAAAGATACAGCTTGGGAGCTGTCTCATTTATTCATATTTATTTTCAGTAAACCAAGGAACACTGAAAAAAATCCAAACTAAGCTAACGTCAAGCCAAAATTGGGATACGCAAAAATCCGAATAATTCATAGACCTGTCATTGTAACTTTGATAAATGATGGTATGGTAATCAATTAATACAGAATTAAAGGAGGGGTCAGTAAAACTAACAATAGTCAGCATGTGCTTGTAGATCTGTTCATATAAACATTGTATAATCATTTGGGTCAATAGACAGAATATTAATGACATAGTATATTGAATGTTCTCTTAAATACTTGAATTATTACACCATTGTGGTTTCATTTAGGAAACTAGAGTGTTACAAATGACATATTTTAAATGGATTAAACCCTGACTAAATGTGAATGTAAAGTGAGATTTATTACTGGCATAGAAGGAAAGCTTATGTTAAAATGCATTTTGTTGGAATGTTTCTTGGTCCAAGGCTTTTAAAAATTATCAGGAATGACTTGCAAGAAACTTAAAGTCATCACTGATTTTAGTTACATATGATTCTAAGCATAGGTGAGATAAAGTAACTGACTGGAGTTATGTGGATCACCGTGTAGACGGGAGACAACCTATAGTATGCAATTCTATTTCATGGCCAAAGGAGAAACACATACTCACAGGAACAAAAAAAGTAGGTCATGGTTACAATATTGATAACTTTTTGGATGAGCAAAGACTAAATTGACCTGGTCATGGTGATAAGCAGTTAGTTCATTATAAAGTCTTGAAGTTTTTATCTGACTGAAGCTGTTAATGCAATCTTTATCTTTTATACACAAAGCTAAATATTAAAAAGGATATACAGCTTAGTATTTAATGCTTCTGCACTCTTCATAGATATTCAGATCTAGTATATGGAATTTAAAAAAGATATTGAAATATTGCATGAGGTTCAAAAACAATTCAGAGAGTAATTAATTGTTTGAAAAGTTATACTTTATAGTAAGAGATTGAAAAATAGACTATTTGTCAAGGATAACATTACATGGTGATTGAGCACTGTTTTTAAGTATTCTATAAGAAGAGCTCTATTTCACAGGTGGATGGGTGTACTTGCAAGACAAAAAGATATTATAAAATCAGATGGATAGAAGCAAATAGTAGGCAAATTAACTTTAAAACAAAATGTTAATACTTATGAGTTAGTAATATGAAAATTTAAATATTTATGTTTAAGAACAATATGATAATGTAATATACAGAAGTAATATGATAATAAGATGAAAGTAACATGATTCAAGAAAAAATAAGCAATAATGGGAAATTCTAAAAGCTTATAAAAAAATCTCTGTCTCTGGACATATTAAAATCATACTTGTTAATCAGTAGGTTTCAGTTACAATACACTTTCATTAAGTCCTACGGCCAAGACTATGTAGTGTACAATTCTTTAGTGTCATAGTAGTCTATGTTTTTATCTATGACTTGGTGAAAGCAAGGCCTTGGTCAAGCTAACCAAATCAGAAAAGCAGTTGTCTTTTCACGACAGAACTAGACTTTCTAATTGAATGTTACTAATACTAATAAATCTACAGGGCTCTTCAGTGGTAACACAGAACTCTAAAATGCCTGCTAGGGTTCCTGTTAAAATGCATTATAATTCTTTATATGATTTGAACTTCTACTGCAACTTCTCTAAGGTGAAAACTTGCAATTTTTAGCTACATTATAATTTTCATTATAAAGACTGTACAATCCATTAAAACTGAAATGGTATATTATATAATCTCGTTTTCTTAATTTTTATGCAACCTCACCCAGTGACTGTGGCCTGAGCATAATTACTCTAATCACGTAGTTTCTGACATGTCCTGTTTTTTCCTCTGTGTGCCATATATTTGTTCTGATGACACAAAGGGCATCAAATTTAGTTTGCAAAAGACCTCTTGAGTGTTCTAAAACTTTCACATTGGTACGGTGGCTGTCATTACAAAATGGTACCTAATATATCACTCCCTCCCTATACTTCTAACAGAAAATAACTGTGTATTTGTTGGCAAATGCTGATTTCTTAATTGCTCCCAATAGCACTTTCTTCATGTAATGCAGTTTTAAGGCCAAGATTTGCCCTTAGATGAACTTGTCTTCAGTGGTTTTGAGCCTGCAGTTGGCTTCTAACACTAGCAGAATCTTTCAGCGATAAATGTTATGCCTGTATTTGGAGCTCTCTTTTAATCTTGGCAGAAAGAGGGGTATGCTCTGTCCTGGGACATGTATGTACCAGTCACTGGCCTGGTGCACCAGCAGACAGCATCAACGAGTACTATAAAGAAAATGAAATACCTTTACAGACTTTTGGGGAAGCATGCTCAGGAACAACCCCTTCACCTTTTTTTACAGGTGTAGCATTGGTTCCTGAAGTACTTCTTGCAAAGACGTTGGTGGAAACATTTATAAGTAAAGTAGACAGCTTTCTGCTGCGTCAGTGTCATCCCTGGTTCTAGCTAGATGTGGGAGGGTCACTGGGTACTGCTGAGTCTGCAGGGATGTGACAGCCCTGTCATTTTATCTGGTGTGCCCTCAGCTGTTGTTCTCCTGGGGAAGAAGCTTCTCAGGCCGCTTGCCTGTGCCATCTTCCCAGAAGGCAGGCAGACTGGGGCTGGAGGTATCACAACACTGAAGAGGCACAGCTTCAGAGGGCATCAGCCTGTTCAGTTGTAGGAGGGGAAAAAAGTTCAAACACTTGGAAAGGAAAAATAAAAAAAAGAAAAATTAATCTTAGGCTTCCCAGGGGGGGAATGTCAGAATCCTCTCTTCCTCTCATTTTACTATTTTCATAGTTCGAATAAAAGGAAGCATACAAGCAAGCAAGCAAAAAAACAACCAACCAACCAAAAACCCCCACCAAAAAAAAAGCCCCTAAAACCAAACCCCGAACTCAATTACACAGCCAGCTTCACTTATGCCTCCATTTGCTCCCAATGAGTGTATATGCATGATGAGTTACATCAGTATATGGCACACTGTTTTTACCAGATTTTTCCTTGAATCTGCCTGTATTCTGAGGGGGATTTTTCTGAAGGGTGTGGATGCTTTTTAAGGGTTGGAAGTCTCCCTTGGGGAAGTTTTCATGTTAGCTAAACAATCTATAGAAGTGTACAAGTGTTCTGCATTAGAGTTTCTACATAGGCTTATGCATGCACAACCTTTTTTTTTTTTTTTTCCCTTTGGACTTCAGGCTCTAAAATATTTTTGCTAGCTGAATTTAGCAAATACTTCCAAGTTTGAATCTTCGAGATTATTGCTCTTCCCAAAAAAGACACTACCAGTGCCAACACAGTTCATGGATGACTGGATGTTATTAAAGTTGGAATTTATCCTTTTTTTTTTTTTTTTATGGTGATACTGACAGGTCAATATTAAGAACTGAAAAATAATATTTTAAATTTTCTATTTTTTATCTACCTGTCTGAACTTTGACAAGTTCAATTGGTCTGATTGCTGCTGGATGTATCTTTTTCTACTTCAGTGTTTGTTGAAAAGAAAAGAGAATTTATTCTACGGTCTGTGGAAAACACTGCTTGGTTATTATCCCAGCAATTGTTACTGCAAGTTTACAATGTCCTCTGAATTCTGAAAAGTGATTACACGAAGAGAGTATTTGCATGGCACATTATGCATTAGATCAAATCTCAGTTCTTGCTTCTCTCGTTTCCGTCTTCCAGTACGTCAGGTCTTTAATTTGAACCTGCATGCTACAGTTGCCATTTTAAATTTCCATAACAGTGATGTCCATATTACAACAGGCTTCATTCAAACCCGGATACTAACGTGACTTCTGTTAACTAGCTGCAAACACCTCTGACAGCTTCTTGGTTCATTGCCAACCATATTGCTGTGGGAGATTCCTTCTTACAAGTCAGGCTGGTGTTCTGCACTCTACTATCTGCTAGTGACGGCTCCTTGCATGCCTGGGTCCATTGTCCCTCGTGCCATGTTCTGGAGGTTGCAGGTTGGACCATGATGGCGTAGTGCCAACTGTGCGATGTTTTGTTTGCTGTGATAACACTGTTCCATCAAGCAGTGTCGTTTGGTATTAAGGTCCCTCAATTTAACAACAGCAGAGAAACAAGGCAGGTCCCTGACTAGAAACAAAATGGAGCTGAGAAAAGCATCTTTGGCTAAGTTACAGTGCTGCTACTGACCTTAGCCCTGAATATATTGCTTCAGACCTCCTGTCTTCAGTTCATTAGTCAAAACTCTTCTGACACAAGCATGGTTTGGTATGTTTCTATCTCACAGCCCTTGTTTCTGTCAGTTTTGATGTTGTTGCTATGTATGAAATCAAACTGAGTCTTGTTTTACAATCCCTGTGCTGTCTGTGGAATCTGAGCAGTGCAAGAGCTCCATTAGCAATATTATTCTTCTCTATGGTCACTGTCACACTCAATTTAGTTTCAGTTTTATTTTTTGCCATAAAACAGCATTCATGGTCACAGTAATTCTGTTACCACAATGATCTGAGAGCCAGTAAAGGACATTAATGAATTAATAAAGAAGTACATGGCTTAGTTTACAGTCCCCAGCGGACTCTTCTCCTGAGGTGGGATGACTGCAGGCTGTATCAGAGTCCAGCCCTGGGGCTAATCACAGCTCAGTGGGCTGTCTGAGAGTGCTCTGCTTTGGTTGGGCATCGACTCACAGGCTGTCAGGGGCTGGGAGTCCTGAAGCAACGGCAGGACAGAAAAGACTTTGTTCAGAGGGCTCTGGGAAGGAATTACAGACTAGACTTTGCTGGTGAGGAGAGCTCTGATGAGAAGAGGAGCTTTTGGATGAATCAGTTCCTTAATCCCCAGTAAAATACACTTTCCAAATGCCATAAAACATGTGGATTGAAAACACATGGTCATGACTATCTGTCCATCCCTCTAGTGATAGATGAACACTGTTCCGCATGAGAGTCCAGCATTTTGCTATGCCTCTATGAGAAGATTATCACCTTACTGGCATCCAAAGGGTATGTGTCCTGCCCCCTTAACTGTCTGTGGGTCCCTCCTAGCTCTTGGGTGCTCTGTCACTTTGAGTTCCCTGTCGCTTGCAGCAGAAGGTGAAGAGTGAGAATGGCTTGGCATTTGGCTGAGGCTCTGGCTGATATTAATGATGGCTCAGAGACTGATATGGTAGAAAATTCCTTTTTATAGCTTGACTTCACCAGGGAGAATACAGAGAAGTTGGTATAATGACATGACAGGAAGGTGCTGTAAAAAATGTCAGGTTATGAATGACTTCTATGAACTGTTACTATATTGCTGGGCCTATGAATAAGACCCACATTAGTATATGGTCATTTGGTCTTCCTATGGGAGCAGTAATGACTCAGGCACAGATAAAAGACAAAGCCCCTACTTTCCTATTTTCATTTCTAAAATACATGTAATATAAAACCAAATTTGAAATAAGGCATTAGAGGATAAAGTAACAATGAGGCAAACCCACAGTTGAGGCCTTATTGTGCTGTTCATTCTACAAGCAGAGGGCAAGAATTCAATTCCTGTTCAAGAGTGCAAGGCAGGTAGTCATTACAGCACACTTGTTCTTGAGGCTTCCATAAGAGGGGAAAATACTTGATATGTCTAGTGAGTTAAAAAGTAACATTTTACATGTTCTTCCTTATCTTTCCACGTTAGGCCCATCAGCTTTTTAAAGGTGAGCAATAAAAGTTGAAACTCTCCTATTTCACTCTTCCACAATTTCCCGGCTTTAATTCCAACCTTTTGCCCTCCCTCTGAAATATTGTAGACATAATTATTTAGCAGTCATCTTTTCCAGGAATCAAATATTCTAATCCCTTCCACAGATTTTGGACCAGGAGAACTGAGAATAAAGCCACATGTTAAGAGCCTGACATATGGGATATGATGGCAGAGTGCAGATATGAGGAGATACTATTGGCAGTTGTGTATTGACCTGACAAAGAAAAACCCTCCAGAAAAGCTGAAGAGGTTGTAGTGATGAATGCAGAAACCTGAATTTGCAAACTGATAGTCGACTCCAAGCCTTGCTCTAGATATCCTTTGAAGCTTTGGTAACTCACTGATCACTCCCTCCCTGTTCCTCAGTTGTCCACCTGTAAAGTCAACCGCTCACATTGTTCTTTTGGTCTTTATCTTACGTGGTTGTCACATGAGAGAGATCTTTTATGCAACAGAGTGATACTATCTCCTCCTTCCATTCCCCAAGCATGAAAAAGATCCAAACCAAATTTAAAACCCCAAACATACATTTTTCAAAATCTATAAATTGTAAAATTAATGTTCCTCTATGTATATACATAATAATATTGCTTTTAATAATAATTGTTCCTTCATATGTCTTCACCATTATTAAATACAATGGAAGTCAGTGTCTGAAAATGAACTTCTATTAATGAGCTGTATGTGGCCTCACCAGTTATAAAAGTTGGATAATACATAAGAAGTTGGAGAAATGAAGCACTTCCTTTTATGGACAGAGATCTGAAGCACAAAGGAAGGGTCCAAAGGCCATAAAAGCTGGATTTCTGCAGCATACAGATGGATAGATGGAGACATACTTCCACAAGCTGATTCACCTCTTCCAGCTTAAACAGGAACCTTAAGGCAAATTGTTTGGTGAATGTTTGTGCTTTAGTATTGACTACAGAAGAAACCTAGGGGACCAAGTTTTGATTAGACACCTAACTTCGAGATGGCGCAAGTTATTTAAGGGAAAACTTATCCTAAATGACAAAGTGACCTTAGATAGTAGAATGAAAACATTCATTTTACAGAACCTCTTTTATAGAGAAGACCATTCTTCAAATCTTGTGCTCCCTGTACCAGGAATTCTCTTTAATCTGTGGAGCTCTCAGCACCTTTTAAGAATTACATTGATGAAAGAATAATAACAAAACAATGCTTCTTTTTCCTGCGAGTTATTATTAGCATAAAGTAGTAATATTTTGTGGCAAGTAAATTATTCTTCTTGCTGTACAATCAGCCAGTGCAGAAAATTGACAACAGGAACCACTGAGAAATGCATGTTACAGAACTTCATTCAAAAACAAGCTATACCTAAGAAAGTTTTTTTGGTTTTTAAGTATTTTTTTGTTTTTGTTCAGCAGAATATGAATAAAATTACTCAGCAGAGGAATTCTTAACAGATGGTTACCATTTCAGCCTCAGATGGCAGAAAGCCCTAGAACCAAGCAATTACAGAGTTCTTTGATGCAGAACCAGCTGAACAGATTTTAATAATTTCTTCCAAATTGGAGACATCTGGCCCCCCAGAAAGTGCTGCAAGCTGGGTGATGTAGGTGTGCAGTAGATATGTATTCCTGATGTCACCAGCAAGCTTTTGGTGACAAAATCGTGAAGACCAATATGAAATAATTTAAAAATTACCTTTTTTTGTTTTCTATTGTTGATGTATGAGACATTGCAAATGGACTAGTAAAATAATTTTAAAAATACTCTAAGGCAAGGTTGTATTGTTTTGATTTTCCATTACTGCAAATGTTTTACCTCCCTTCAAAGAACGCTGTACAGGATATGGATACTCAACAACACCAGCTTTTATTGGTCACCTTTATAAAGCTCATGGGCCTAACCCAGAAAGGATAAGGAAGCATATGTAAAATATTACTTTGTCTCATTTACTCTTATTCTGTTTTCTTGATGTAACTCCTGCCTTTTTAAGATTTAAAAATATTCCACTGGATTCAATATGTGCCTAAGAGAAGCCAAACCCACTACTACGACAATTCTGTGGCAGCTATCCTGTGGAGGGGAAGGGAAAGGGGCAGCCTAAGTTATTGCTAAGATTGAGCTTCATCTGAGTCGCTGCCAAGTTATTCCATTATTTTCTCATTCATTCAGCTCTGTTTCTGTTATCACAAGGTCATGTCTATTTCATGCTCAGCAAAGCCCTGTCGCAATCCTGTCCATGTCTCTAGTACAAGCGAGCCGAAGCAAGTTAATTGTGTGGTTCTGGCTCGCGATATTAGTGCTGTGTGTGGTACAAGTACTCTGCAGGGCATCTGGTAAATCAGTCAGCTCTGCTGGCTAACATCTCTGGTCTAATGCCCCAACAGCATTTGGTGTAGTCAAGAAATTATAAAATAATATTATAATGTGGTTGCTGGACTTCATAATCCAGGAGTTCCCCTCCAATCATGTGGTCCACTTTTCCTTAAAACTTCTCAATTTCTTGGTATAATACATTGAATAAGGTAATTGTGCTTGTGTTTGTAGGATATCAGGTATTCTCTGGAGTTTGAAGTGTGAGTGTGGAGGCATAAGAGTGAATATAAAAAAATCTAAATATTCCAAGTGAATCTGGTGAATTAATTTTTCTGCATTCATAAATTTAAATGTGACCGTTGAACCTATCTTTGGCACACTTACCAGTTCTCTATGTGCTAAAGAAACCACTGTTTTGCAAATAATGTACCATCTTCCACCTCAGCACCAGAACAGCATTGATGAATAACTCACACTATCTAAAAAGGAACAAAAGACACAAAATAACCTTAGTTTTCTCAGTTAACAGTATTTTGAACTGTAGTGGAATGGGGTAAGCAGAAATGAGGGGAAAGAGTGTCATGATTTTCTCTATGAAGGGACATCTCTTAATCCAAACTGAATATTGAGATGGCTAAAGCTTGCATCTCAAGGCTTTCTCCATATACACAGTAAAGCAAAGATAATGTATTTTCTAGCTTGGCTACTTTTATGTGTTTAGAATCAGATTTCAGTTTCATGAAAATAAAAATCAGAAGAGCACCCTGTGCATAAGATACACAAACTCAGTACAGACATCACACATCCTTCTGGTTTTCCTTGTTCAAATTGTACTTGACTGATTTATGTTATGTTATCATATACAATACCTCTTTACAATGTATATCTGGCAAAGTTATCCATAAAATTGAATACAATAAACATTATAATGCAATAATTCAGTTTTGGTTTGAGATTTGGGAATTTGTTCCATTTAAGTGGGCTGCTTTTTGCAACACAATCCATTCAATTGCATGCTTTTCCTATTCATTGGAACAACCTCAGTAACACAGTAGATTTGTGCTCAGTGCATTGTAACTTAATTTGATATTTTTGTTTCCTACGAAAAGAAAGAAATAGAAACAAAAGTATTTGTGACCATTTTTACTGTCAGAACAAAGCCAGGCTGGAGGGTAAACAAGCACCTCATTTCATTCAAATGTCTTGTAGGATACTTCCACATAAACTGGGGAACGCATAAAAATTCTTAAGCAGAGTTACACTGCAGTCTATTTTCAGACCACTCTTTACCTTCACTGTAAATAGACAAACAAAACATCAGGAAAACTGACTAGAGAAACAGTTTGTCTGTAGTCCTCCTAAATTCTTAAAATTCTCCCTCAGCATTTGCTGCTCTATTGTTTAATAATTTTTTTTCACCCCTGCAATTTCGGTAAAGTAAGTTAGAGTGTTTTATTTCTGTTCCCAGAATTGGACACTTTAGGATTGCGGGATGGCAAGACCTAGACGACGTCAGCCATTTTGGGATGTGATTAAGTGCCAGGATGTTGCAAAAGCAGGGAGTTAAAGGTGAACGCCTGCACTTCCTGATGCAGAAGATAGTGCTGTCGAAAGAAAACCATTTGGAAATGGTCATTAAGAGAGAAAGGATTATGAAACATTTGGTGATTTGTTCTGTGAATGAGCTGCAGTTAATGGTGCATGTAAGTGTAAAGGATGTGCAGCCTTTAGCTTTCTGCTTGAAGCACAGCCTCATTCAAAAGAGGGGTGCAGGAGGGAGCGGTTGAAAAAGAAACTACTTTGTGCCTTTGCAGCACCTCAAATTGATAAAGATGGTTGGGAAATGGTAGTTCTAGACAGGTGCCAGGTATGGAATGGGGGAAAGAAGATTTATGCCTTAATCAGGAAAAAGAGTTGCAGTTGCCGTTGTGTAGTGGAAGGCGATTGCTATGAAAATAAGAGCAGCCACTGCTTGTGAAATCTGACAATGTTAGGACTTGAAACTAAAGCAAAGAGATAAGTAAAAAATCTGTGAGGTTAAAGATGCTTGCATTTTTTGTAATGGTACTTTTTAACACACACTGACTGGCAAATATAATGAATTTTAATTTCATGTGTAAAAACCTGGACTAATTACTAAGGAACCTCTGTTGGATTACATTATAATATGGACAAATCAATGGTATGTTTAATTTGAGGACAGCATTTTTATAAGATCGGAGTACAAGCTGTTAAACTGCACAGTTACTGGCTTGTTTAATTTCACCCATCTGTGATCATATTGATGCCTATTTTTCCTCAGTGATGCCATCGTTATCACTACGCTTTATACACTTTGCTAAAACAATCTGACACGGATTCATGCCAAGATCAGGCAGCCCATTGACTCCATCTCCACCAACTCGATCTCCTTTACTAGGACCAAAACCGGATGTCTCAAAAGGAATCTCAGAATACAGAAAGCAAGAAGTGATGTACTCAACCAGTGATTTAGTCATTCCAAAATATTCCTCCAGCTCCAATATTTTGTGCTCACGAACTTCCTGAACATGCAGCTGAGTACAATGATCATCAAAAGAAGAGGGAAATTGTATTAGTAATTGCCTAGTAACATTGCAATAAAGCAGCACTACCAAAGTGAAATGTATGCATTTCACACATGCTCTTAACAGGGGCTTGAGCAGATGAATCTAGCCACGGCAGTAAAGGTGATGGCAGGCTGTGTGCCCTGATCTTCTGACGCCATAACATGGGCAGCAGAAAGAGAAGATATTCAACACAACTCTGATACTCTGCTAGAACCTTTTCTGAAGCTTCTTTTGGTGGTTTGATGTAACTGTGAGCTGTGATGGCTGAGGAGGTGGCAGACTGAGTTTTCAGTCATATCTGCTTCTTCTATGATGATTTTCAGCACAGGATCAGTTAGGAGAGCTGAGTCTGATGATAACTTAATGCTGCTGCCTGATCCAAGGAAACCCTTTCAAAGTAGGAGACTCAGGCTCAAAAACACTCCTGATGTGAACTCCTGCATTCAACTCAAGCTATGCTGGGCGAAAGGAAAAAGATCTGGATTCTCACTGCTATGACCTGAGACCTCTTGGTGAACTCTAGTCACCTTATGAAATTTTCGGCAGCCCAAACAGCAGTGATAAACTTCAGTAAAAACATATCTGTTACTTATTGGCATTTAAAACAGCTGGGAGCATTATTTGGCAGTAAATCTGCTGCGTTTCAACAGTAAACATGCTTTAGTAAATAACACGTGCTTGTAAAACATCTGTGTATTACACAAATTTAAAGGCTAAAGGAGTTGTTAAAAATAGGCATGGACTTAATAAAAACCATTTTATGTCCAAATCCCTAATTAAACTGCTGTAGCAAATTTCACATAACTTCAGACTCTTCCTGCCATGGCTTCTTTTACAGCTATATCACATTCCACCATAAAAGAAAAATCTCTGTTGATAATGTTTGATATTCTTTAGCCTACTGGAGCCAAGCATAACTGAATCATATTTTCATTATATTTCACATTTTGCTTACTAATATTTGTACTATGTGACTAAGTTTCACTAGAAAAACAGACAGTGTATCCAGCAACAGAAGTAGAATGGAAACGAGAGTAAATTTAAAAGCTAAAACAGTATAAATCTTAGTTTGCCATGCTCTCCCTGGTTCCTCAGAACACCTGTGGGTGTCTGCTGCCACACAAAATGATAATATTTGTATAGTTTTCTTTAGCTCTGGCCTTAGCTATAAATATTTAAAATAATTTTCGTTTAAAATAGATTTATAGCATTCATGTCTTGTTTCCACGACCTTCCCAATTTGGTGACACATCTGTCTCCTCTTTATATAAATGCTTTGGGTCATCTGCTTATTTTAACCTGTGTAGAGTAATTCTGTCTCAGGCTACTCAGAAAAAGCTGAACTTTTTAAGAAAAGTGATCTATAAATCCCATGTGGAGCCAACAGGAAGGTACTGGTTGGTACAAAAAAAAATCTGCCTACTTCTGTTACCAGGTGGTATTTTGAATCACCAATACTGTTTAGACATTTATTCCTTGGAGTTTTTAAAGACAATTGAGAATATTTAAGACTCTTGTGTGGGCATTTCTATTGGACAGACTAAATATAAGCCACGCTTGGCAGTTATTCAGATGGGATTATAAACTGGACAAGCATTTGTTAGGACAGGCAAACAGTACTGGTTGTTGTTCTGATACTGTCACTGGTTTGCTGTCTTGCTCTGAAAAGCTCATGTCATCTCTTCATTGGTTCATTTTCTATTTTTTTTCTGTTCTAGCAGATTGTAAAGTACCTCACATAACCCTGTCCCAGTCCCCATACAGGATCAGCACTATTTCTGCAGTATCATATGTAAACATCTGGGAATTCTCAAAATTAAAGTTCAAAGATCCAAAAGCATTAAAAATTGTTTTTCAAGTCAGTTCCTCTGAACTAGTTATTTCCTGGGAATCTTCAAAATGTATTTATTAGAGCACAGTATCCAGTTATCATGACACTGAAAAACTGTCAGTCATTAAAAAAAAGCTTCTTCGTGATAGAGTTCTCAACAGATCTGAAGTTTCTGCTGGGTGAGGAAAAGAACCAACAAAGAACACACAGAGATACATTTGCTGAATTCTGGACTTGGGATAGTTCATCATACTAAGCAGGTTATACTTGCTTAGAGAATTTCCTGGGTCAACATTTTAGGAAAAGACAGTACCTCAAATGGAAAACAACTGTGGCAATCTGATAGGCAAAGTGATGATTGAAGTGCTAATTGAAGTAAAAATTCACATCCCCAATCCATTGTCAAGAAGATTGTTCTGTTCCAAGTGTCATACTGAGCGGGTGACAGATGTACAGAAGACAGGAAAGACCGTGAGATTTTCCTGCTTTCATGGCATTTTCAGAGAATCCTGCAAAAAAAAAAAAAAGTTTTTCTGGTCTAAAATGAGTTCCCAGCCAAACACAACTTTGAAGTTGTGTGAAGCTACAGAGTGTGTGTGTCAGTAGATATGAGGACAGCCTACCTGAAAAAATCAGCTAGCTTCATAAAGAAATTGTGCCCCTCAGAAATCATGATTGGACTAAATTCAGGTTTATTTTTCCTTCTGAACTGCACTGAAGAGCTCTCTTAAATTTTCCAGATAACAGGTGATCTGTCACTTTCATCGAAATGGGTTGTTATAGATGGTGCAAGGAAAAAAAGGCTTTACTGATCCTACCTGTAACTTCATTAACAAATTTGTCCCCTGAGAATGAGATATTCAGCTAAATTCAGTGGAACAGAAAGCAATAATCTATAGAGCCATTCTCATGTTCTTAACTAACAATGTCATTCTTTTATCCTAAAAGGACAATTTCAGGCAGCAGGAGTCTTGAGACGTCCATCATGACACATGATGGACATTGTAGTATCCCATTTTGCAAGACAGTTTTGAAAACCGAGAAGGTGACACCACATTCAAAGATGGGTATCCTGCTTGTCAGTACAAAGTCTCAGCTCATTGGCACTCCTGGCACCAAGGCCCTAGGTAGATATATGGATGTTTGGGTAGCTGCGTTGGAAACAACTTCATCATGTAGGGAATGCAAGTGTTTCCCAGCACATCAGCAGTGCAGGCGCGTGGTTTTGCTCCAGCCCTTTTGCTCTCTAGTACAGCAAACACTGTAGAAGCAGATGCTGGGACCAGTTTGACATCTGTCCAGAATTCCCTACACTAATAATATTTTATTACATTTTAGAGAACTCACAGAAAGTTTCCTGCTACATAACTGCCCAGGACACGTGGACACCAGACTGCAATAATGCACTACTATAAATATTTTAGTAAATTGGGTCCTATATGATGGCTATCACATTTTAATTGCTATGATTATTTTACAGGTATTTCAAACATAAATTGTGTCATCACAACAGTGTTACTGATTGCCTAATTGAAATAAAAGTGCATTACTTATTGTTCTGTCTTCGAGGGAAATCCTCCCCCATGTCCCTCTAAATTTTGCACATTTATATAGAAATTGCTACTCACAGTGGAACTGTAGCTTAAAAGATTGGCCAGCTGACAATGACTGAGAACATGTCTCTGTAAGAGCAAAAATAGTCAGTGACTCAAATGCAAGCACATTGCTATTGTAGAGTAAATTAAAATTTTTCCTTTTACTTTCATTTACCACTGTACAAAGAAAAAATACATGTTAGAAGGCATTGTGATGTTTAAATAATAATAAAATGGATTTTCCAGGCACACAGTCTATTAATAGTTCTGTTTAAAATGTAATTATTTGTTTACCAATATACCATATTTAGTATTACCAAAATTCATTACCTATTGAAGGAAAGAATAATATATAAAAAACCTATACTAGTTAGCATACCTCTGATTAGATACCTACATGGTCTACTGTCCAAACTGGTGACATATTTTTTTCATATACACTTCTTTCATGTTCTGAAATAACAAGAGTCATAACCTGTTTTGGCAACCATGGTTCACTGGATGAGAACAAGAAAAGCTAACTACAACAGAACCGGTATCTCAGGGGGATGTAGGCAAAGATTATTTTATGGCATCTCATACTGAAACATAGCCTATGAGTGACTTTTATACATGTTTAGAAGAGATCATGGCCTGGGTGATTATCACAGCAGGACTACCTATGATGTGACTCTGTTGTGTGCATGGCCTTTGGGTTCGGCAGAAGGTTTGCATTGTAAAGAAATGCTTGGGTAAGTGAATGCTGTTCATTACCATGTGTTTATTAGTATTGCAGATACAAACCCAACGCTTGTTCATATAATTTATGGGTTTCCTTTGTTATACTTAGTGGCAGAACTGTATTCTTACAGGATAGAATGGAAAACATCATAATATCAAAACCAAAAGAGTTAAAGCATTTGTCTAGTGCTCTGTTAACAGCTATGGCTCTAAATATTTACCTCCAGTTATACTGCTTTTATAAAATGCAGCATTATTCTTTTCACATCGTTGAGGTTTCAAGATAATGTCATGTACTACTGCAAAACTGTGGAAATAAAACTTTTCCCAGCTCTTTCCCTCCCAAATGAACGTAAGAAACTCAGCTATATTACTAAACATTCATTCTTTTTGTGTTGATTTTTAAAAAGACTATTTCCATGTTCTTGGTTTTTTTTTAATTGCATAAGTAGACACTTAGACATATAATCAAGCTTAGACTCTGAGAGTTCTAGCCTACTGTAGAAATATTCTGTTGTACTGGTTTGGGGCATTTGTTGCTGTTCTTAAATTACTGCTGTACATACTTTGAGTTTCAGGCAGAAAACCTTAGTTGTGAGGTATTAATGCTGCACCAGTAACATGTTGACTGTATGGCCAGGATTCACATTTGTCTCCAAGTATATCTTTCCTTAAGAAAAGTGGCACTTTTTTTTTTTTTTAAATGTAAAAGATTTTTTTGTATTCATATCCAGATGAATATAGTTGAAAAATGAAATCCAAAAATGACCATGTAACTTGTAATGAGCTCTAAAGAAAACAGCTGAATTAAAGTTAATACTATGTTAAGTTTGAAAAATTAGATGCATATGTGTCAGAAGATTCCAAAAGTTAAATATCAAATGTTGGTTTTACAAATGATGCATTTTAATTAACAGATAGGTTTGATTGTGTTTTAAGTTATCTGAACACGGTTTTGTTTTTCTTAGTTATATTACTGCTGCTACTAATTTGGGCAGAGGCTGAACCTGTGACTCACTATACGGGAATGAAGGCACGATACTCTGTCAAGAAGAGCCTTTCTTAATTAAAAAATGTCTACATCAGTTTTCTGAAACTGTGACAAAACAATGAAAAAGCTAGACAAAAATGGCACTTTTAAAGGAAACCAGGAGTTTGAAAACATGGAAATAATATTGAAACATCTCTTCAAGGCAAATGCTGCAACCAGCAAGATATCGACCCTTGAGCAATATTAGGTTCAACAATAAGTAGAATGATTTCACGTATTAGGGGCCTGACCCTACTGAAATCAACAGAAAGAATTTCAAAGAATTTTGAGAGCTTTGGATATGATCCAAAAAGTAAGCTGATACCCCTGAGGGACCATTTTTGCATACCTCTATTGGATTGTCATTTACACTGCTGTTGAAAATGTCCTTTACCTTAGTACCAATGTAAAGAACTAGCAGGGATCATTTAGCAACCGGCAATTATATTTAATTTGGATAATTATTACAGGAATACTGTGCTCACCATAAGACTCTGGGTGTTTCTTCCCTGTAAATATTTAATAACATCTAATCTTGCAACACACGTAGATTAAATGGCTCTTCTCAAATACATCTTGGAAGTAACTACAGCTTTTTCTGTAGAGGTATTTGCCTTTAAAATGACTTTCTAACTGTTTGTCGTTTTAGGTTTAAAGTCTACAAACAGACTAGAATATAATCTGAGCTTCTGGTCTTTCATCTGTACTGATGGGGATCACACTGAAGACTGCTTTATTACTGAACTTGTAGTCTTGTTTAGTAAAGATTGTTATCAACCATAATGTTTCACTTGGGTCAGTAAGGGAAAAGCTTCACTGACTGAAGGTCTCATATTTGTTTTCTTCAAACCAATAATGCACATAAAAATATTTTTTTATTACCATTATGCTCACTGTAAATCACCAGCCTGCAGTTTTAAAATTTAAAATCTGTCAAGTTGGACTTGGAAGCTGTCACCAAACTGCCTCTCCACTGCTCCCTTACTCGTGATAGTTCAGGGTGCTACTCTTTGTGCAGGAGTGGTGAAGCTCTCCATGCCGATGAAAACACATTACCCCGTGAAAACTGAGGTACTGCCTTGCTCTGCTTCCCCAGCATCAAGCCCTTGCACTCACCAGACTGGGTGCTTTCCAGCAGATACAATCTTCTAGTAGGTCATAGGCAGGTGATACAAATCAGAACAGGAACCTTTCTGCTCTGTTCCCAAGCAAGTCACTCATCATATGAACTAATATCTACTGTTGGGTCCTGAGTTCTCTGTTCCCTCTCTGCTGGATTTCCAGCTGCATGGAAGAAGGGAATCACACTTCTTTCACCCTGTCGGGTGCACTTGATTGGTCTAGTGAGAAGGATTTAAGGCATGTAGTACTTCGGTGAGATTTGATGACAGATATTGCATAAATAATCCCTTATCTTCTGGACTACTAGGAGAGGTCAAAATCAAAGGTTAGTATTCAAAGGAGTCATTTGGAATAGAAATGCATAAATAAGTGATTATTCTTTCCTTGGAAAACAAGAAATTAGAGTTGCATTTTCACTTCACTTACAATCAAGTTTAGCAATAATATTTATCTATAGCTTTAATTTGTCTGCTGTGCTTAATGAGTCTGCTTCACACATTATAAATCCGAAATAATTGTAGAATATTAAATCTTTAGCTTTCTTGTTTTCTAGTTGTTTTTTGTTTGTTTTTTAATGATAAGAGACAGCTTTTTTTATGCTTAAATGAGATGTTTACATATGAACCCTGTGGTTTGTGTATCTTGGAATAGCTGCGAATATTTAAATGGTTACTGAAATATCTTGAAAACCCAATTTGTTTTTTTAAAATATATTTTAATGCACTTACACTGAAATGCCACATATATCCAGATTTTTTTAAATTTATAAGATATTTATGAAATTAAGAAATCAGAATACATTTTCTTTGAACTATAAAAGGCAAATTTAAAAAATAGGCAAAAAAGTCCAAATCAGCTTAAAGAGTGATTGACATATTTGCATATCTCTACAAATACTTGCATGCTCAAGAGCCTGTCTTCTTGTCAGTTAATAGCTAAAACTTATCGGCAGGAACATTATAAATTTCACTAGCGGTTTATCTAGGTTATCCCGAATTTTCACCTCCCTGCTATTTGCATATTTATCAATATACCAGAACATGTGTGTCATACAGTATGGATGGCTTAGGAAGACTGGTATTCAGATATGTTATTACCTGAATTTGTTTTCTGATGTTTGTTTTGATGTTCAAATATATTAAGTAGGAGAAGAAATGCTACAGACAAATGGGTGAAAGATTTGAAAACAGATGTTCCTATGTAATTGTTTAACCAATAGACATTGGCATAACCCTGAAAGAANATAGAAATGCATAAATAAGTGATTATTCTTTCCTTGGAAAACAAGAAATTAGAGTTGCATTTTCACTTCACTTACAATCAAGTTTAGCAATAATATTTATCTATAGCTTTAATTTGTCTGCTGTGCTTAATGAGTCTGCTTCACACATTATAAATCCGAAATAATTGTAGAATATTAAATCTTTAGCTTTCTTGTTTTCTAGTTGTTTTTTGTTTGTTTTTTAATGATAAGAGACAGCTTTTTTTATGCTTAAATGAGATGTTTACATATGAACCTTGTGGTTTGTGTATCTTGGAATAGCTGTGAATATCTAAATGGTTACTGAAATATCTTGAAAACCCAATTTGTTTTTTTAAAATATATTTTAATGCACTTACACTGAAATGCCACATATCTCCAGATTTTTTAAATTTATAAAATATTTATAAAATTAAGAAATCAGAACACATGTTTTCTTTTAACTATAAAAGGCAAATTTAAAAAATAGGCAAAAAAATCCAAATCAGCTGAAAGAGTGATTGACATATTTGCGTATCTCTACAAATACTTGCACGCTCAAGAGCCTGTCTTCTTGTCAGTTAATAGATAAAACTTATTGGCAGGAACATTACAAATTTCACTAGCAGTTTATCTTGGTTATCCTGAATTTTCACCTCCCTGCTATTTGCATATTTATCAATATACCAGAACATGTGTGTCATACAGTATGGATGGCTTAGGAAGACTGGTATTCAGATATGTTATTACCTGAATTTGTTTTCTGATGTTTGTTTTGATGTTCAAATATATTAAGTATGAGAAGAAATGCTACAGACAAATGGGTGAAAGATTTGAAAACAGATGTTCCTATGTAATTGTTTAACCAATAGACATTGGCATAACCCTGAAAGAAAAACTTGACTGAAATCAGTCTCAGCTGCTGGATAAATAAATGAGGTTTTCAGGAAGCCATGAAAATATTTAACATGGAGGACAGCCCCCAAAATGATTTTAAAATGAAGTGCATGAAATGCTGCTCTCAGTAGAGAAAGATTTTTTTCCTGGCTGTTGCAGTACTGATGTCAGTCATGAGACCGATGGTGCAACTGCTCTCCTTATGATTAACCAGCACCGAACACACGCTTGACACATCCGAGATTTGTATCTGCTCAGGGGAGGATGGGGGTAACCTGAGCCTCATGTTCTCACTCTGACTGTGGCCGGCTATTGGCAAGCACTGATCCTTACACGATCTCAAGTTGACATGCTCCAATACTATTAATCTGATTCATCTGTGTTTGCCTTTCATATACACTCAAATGCATCCTGAGGAAGAAGGACATGTTTTTTAAAAAAGCAGAATATACGAGCCTGAGGGATGATCTGTTTTGATAGCAGTCCCTCTATTTGCCGTACCAAAGAGGAAAATGATTTACTCTATCAGGCCAAAAATGCTTTGCATTTCCAGCCTTTCCCAGTAAAATATTTTGTTTAATGCTCTCACTACTTTTGAAGGCATGGCCAATAAAGCTGCTGCTTGACAGGTTCTTGACTCTTAAAGCTATTTTTCTTTGGCCAGGATCTGCAACATAAGATAATAAGTGTGTTAACAATAATGTCCTGTTGTATAATTGTTAAAATAAATATAAAAATTTCAAATGCTTTGAAGCGAATGAATTACCACTGATTTTTAATAGTGATTTAGGGACTGAGGCACCATTGGTTTCTCATTGAAATTCAAGTACAGGAACCAGTCCCTTCCGGTTCCTAAATCACTCAGTGCCTGCCAGGCATAGAGCAGTGCAGGATCTGAGGTACCTCCTGACCTGAAGGAACTGATCCCAGAAGGACGGTATCACGGGGATGGACAGGTCCCTAAGGATGAGGTCCTCAAAAACAGGTATGTGGAAAGTTATAGAGGTAGTAAGGGGGATAGATGCTGCCTTGCACTGTTACCATGAAAAATTATGAGTGTATCTTGTTTTCAAGTTGCATGGTTTAACCATCAGATTAAAGGCTGTTCTGGGTTAGGGTGCTGCTGTCAGTCTTTCGTCACAGAGTTGTTCTACTTGGTGTAATCAAGTAAATGTTTATGGGGCCAGAGGAATTGTGGTTGTGTTGTGACTCTTCTCTGAAATGCAGAGGTCCCGTATGCATTTGGAATTCACTGACACAGGGGCTGATCCTTTACAGACATTTTTACATGTTGCATTATAGTTATCTGAACAGTCCTGCTTAACTCAATAACTAAAGTTAAATAAATGTATCAACTTCTGTAGGGCTGCAGCATGAAAGAATGAGAACAATGTTAGTTGAAATAGAAACTTCTCCTTTGTTAGGAACCTCAGAGTTCATAATCTAACCAGAGCTAGTTAATTACATTTTTCTCAGGCTTCATGGGAAATGTTACTTAGAGGTCTGTTTAGCAAAGTTTGGTGTAATACTATAGGGTGTTTCTACTGTAGATTCAAGTTCTCATTGTTTAGGCAACTTGACTGTATGCCTATCTCCTTATGTAATAATAAAAAATCTACATCCAAAAAGCCATGTATCTCCTTCATTGTCTCCAGGCATTGGTGAGATCGGAGCTGAATTTGGATCCTGATTCACTAGTGTGGCCTCTTGGTTCTGGTGGCAGCACAGCCTGTCGCTGGCAATGCCACCAAGAGCCCATCAGTCAGCCAGTGGATGGGCTTGGCTGTGCAGCTGCTGAACCATCTCTCACAGCACTATTTTCTTTCTTTTAAACTGAGATCAGTGAGACACAGTAACCATGTAGACACCTTATCATAAATTGGAGATTTCTTTGGATTAAATTTTTCAATTAAGAAAAATAGCAGTTACAAAAATTATAAACTCAGTCCACTCTAGAGCTACTTTTCTCATTGCAGGTGTTTGAGCACATGATTAAGCTCACCTCTTCACCCAGACATACCAAACACAACTGAGCTGTCTTACCTTTCCTAAACATGATGGCTGTGTTCAGCTCAGCTTTAAAACATACTTATTTCCAGCAAAAAAATCTCAATCTTATGATTTGGGGCAGCTTAGCATTCCCCATCCTTGTCAGGTCCTCCTGGTCTCTGCCAGAGGTGGAGCTGATCCCAAAGGAGGTGCCCTTTGCACTTTCACAGATATGCCTAACCCAGAACCTCTCCTTTAGAGAGAATGTTCATTAGAATGTTGGACTGAGCCATTAATTTCCTGCAGAATATAAAAAAAGCTAGCAAAACAGGGTGTAATCTAACAGCCAAGACAAGATCCTATGTCAGTCAGCATAAGAATATAATCTGTTTTCAAAACGAACATCGAAGAATTTTTTTTTTTTTTCCTGCTGAATTCCATATCATCATTGCTTTATCTTTCTGGGCAACCACACTTCTCTCAGTGCACAAATACACAGATAGCATTCTGTAGTATGTGACATTTCAGCATCAGACGAAGGAGAGTTTTACTGATTAGTGTTAGCAGTGAGAATATATGGTGCCACCATAAAAGCATCCATTGCCCAAAGGGGTCGTAGAAGTTGTGACCATATCAAAGAACACTTATCAGTAAGTACACTGAGTTCTCTAGATTGTTTGGCAATAGTGTCACAAAAATAGGTTTCCCATGACCAAAGGTGGTGGATTTTGATTCAGTCTAAGGAATGAGTACTCATTGCAGTGGCAAGTTGAATGAGTTTGTGTCTCAACAAAATTAATCATACATTATTTGCTCCCTGACTTCTTACAGAGCAGCTGAAGTTTTCTTTCAGCTAGTTGGCATCTTTTTTTTCTCATTATTTACTCCTGTTGGCAGAATAAACAAAATCAGAATCAGTGCCAAAGCAGTCCAAGGGCTAAAGCCATGTGACCCCAGCTCAGTCTAGAGCATGGGAAATCCAGCACTGCTTGAAGACAATGTCCTGTCATATGAGAGGGCAGGGCTGTGGCATGAAAAGCAGTTAATTAATTCATAGGACTGGATCATAATTGCTTTGCCCTTTCACCAAGAATGCTGCCGGTCACCTCAGAGCACAGTGCATACCGCACATATCAAAAGGAGACTTGTTCAGTCTCCCTTTCCAAAAATCATTGCCCACCTAAAGTGATAACTATTCATTTGTCTCCCCAACCCATTCGACTTGCTTATCTTCAGTACGAGGTTCAGAAGCCCAGTTCTGTTTTGTTGTCTTGGTCTGCTGCAGTTTCAGAAAACCCTACTGGCCATAGTGCAGCTCCTGCTACCAGAACACCTGAACCCAGACCAGAGCCAAGGAGCCCCTCACTGCAGTATCCACAGGCAGTTGGTTGCATTTCACGCCTCAGATGCTCTATCCCTTCCAGTCTTGTAGAAGATTTCTGAGCTGTGTGAAGCAACACATCAGGGGCAAATTCTTCTCAACAGATGCTAAAATTATAGATGGAAGAAAATGTGGTCGCTCCCATCTCCAACACAGTGTTGGAAGACGTCCATGTGGTGCACCAGTCATGTATATAGAAAGGCAGCAAAATGATCAGCATGTTATTCCTGTGAAAAATGGAAAGGATGTGGCAGAAAATATTAAGTAACCAATTTTGTTTCCTTAGCAATTTGTTAGTCTTTATTCTGAAGACAGATATAACAGAGATAAACCCGTTTCTCTGTATGAATCTATTATCCCTGATGTTAGTCGCTCGATGACTGAGTGATCTCAGTCATTTAATGAAACACTAAATAGGTAAAAATGTATCCATCAAAGAATGAAGAAAGTAAATCACAGATAAACTAAAGCTATATGGTAAAAATGCAGTCTAATTGTCTCAACTATGATAATCTTGACTTTGAAAAGCCACTTTGCTGAAATTTTGCATTACTATAGGTTTTACAAAAAAAAGTAATAGAAAAATCAGCTCCATTCTTGTAAGTAATTCCATGTAACCAAGGCAATTATGCACTCCACCCACTATACTGTAAACACTTTTAGCATATTTTTTTAAACTGAAATTTTCAATAATTTCACAAAATGACTGTTTTCTCAGGATGACTGCAATGTCATGGGTTTTTACATGCATATTATTAATCTTTGAGTGTTCACAGGCCATTTCTAAGAAACTGACTAGAGACAGTGAAAAGATTTATAAGCCTTTTAGGCTTAAAAAGAGATATAGCAGGATCTAGATTTTTACGTGTCTGCACATTGGTACACCTGCTATAGCATATGTACCGGTGCTGTAAGTACAAGCAAAGGCAAGTGTGGGATGTAAAATGCCAGGATTCAAATGATGGCATAGTTTGATCTTGATGGCATCAGATGATGATTGAACTGCAAATATGAGACAATAATTTCAGTTTAATCTGCAGCACTTGTGGTAATGATGGGTTTGTGATTTTACAAGTATGTATATTTCCTTTTGTTCAAATAAAGCTCCCTTTTCCCCGACTCATCCCAGCTGGCTTTAGACACTTAACCAAGGCAGCTCAGATGGGAAATAGTCACCAGAACCTAATCAATGTATCTAGAGACATCAGTTTTCTCCACTGATTGGGTAAGAAGTCCCTATCCTGTAATTCTGTGAGTGGGCATGAGACTTCTAGATGGCCAAAAGCAGTATGACATCGATCCTACAACTTGATTATTAATTTCAGACCATTGAAGGAAGAGGAAATATAGGGCGTTGCAAAAAGCTGGACCCCATTTCAAGTCAGTATATTTCATGATGGCAACATCTTACAATTACACAAAAATTTACAAATGGTTTAATGAGTTATCAAGGTTTAGTAACCTTTTAAAAAATGCTCTATGTTCCCCCATTCACGTGCAGGTCATGGTTGCAGAGATATAGTGACTTTGAACTGGGTCCATCTTTTTTAAACACCCTGTACATTTCTCTTTTCTGTGTCAGCCACTGTAACTCACAAGAGATGAGATGTTTCCTGCTTGTTCCTGAAGTTATTGCATCACGCTATCATTCTGACTTTCCAAGCTTTACGAGATTGACTTATTTTATGAGTACTACTTAATGCAGCGAACATGGTGAGTGTTTATCAGCGAACTGTTTTCTCAGAAGTCATGTGTTCATGTTTCCAGCTATTTAATCAGAATCTTTCCACTTGAGATCAATGACAATTAAGGTCTTGTTTGATTGATCCCTTTTCCTTTGCAGAAGAAAAGGCTTTTACATTTTGCAAAGAGAAAGCAATATCCATTGTTTACAATAAAACGTTTTCATGTGACTGAAAGTATGGGAGTTTAAATGCAAGTTTTTACATTTCTTCAAATTTTTTGTCTTTTTATTGGCATATGTTCCTTGAGTTTATTTCCATGTGTTTCATTTAAACTATTTTTTTTTTACAGCATACAGAGTTCTGGTGATCATATAGCCTCAGACAGCTATCTTTGATATGTTTCACTGGTAGCTTCAATAAACAATTTATGACTGTAATTTTTTCTATTATTGTTGATATTAATGTTGAAATTAATTTCCATATACTTGGTAGTGCAGTCTGAGATATGTTGTGTTTACATGGAAAATTGGAATTATAGTCCAGTACTGTAATCCTCACAATCTGTAAGCACAAACAGTGATATTGTAGAATCATGGAATGATTCAAATGAGGGGAATCTTCGGGAAGCCATTTCGGCCGACCTGCTGCTCAAAGTAAGGCTCATACAGAGGTCACATCCAACTTCAAAGTTAGATCAGTCGTAGTGTATCTTGAAATGCCCTGCTCTTTTCATTCCTCTTTTTTTTCCCCACATTTCTGCATTCTGCAGTGTCATGTTTTTTACTATTGTCATTGGAAACTCCTGATTGAGTAACTCGCAGAGTACGAAGAGACTGATCTTGGCAGAATTCTAACTTTGCCATCTAAATACTTGATTAGGCATTTTCAGAGGTCGATTCATTCCATCTAAAAAACATGAGGTATTATGTGGTATTGCTTTTCCCCACATCCTGAAAAATCATATTGGCAAACTAACTTCAAGAAATTTTAGCTCAGGGAATGCCCAATTTAGGTAAAATGTGTTCCATATCTCTTGCCTTTGGGATTTACACTCACAGGTAGATGAGAAGAACAAGCTGGGGCCTGGGAACTGGGTTTGCAATTGGAAGGAGGTTCAGCTCCTTCTGCCTGTGCATGGCTGTGCTCAGCTTAAAAAGAGCTCACTGAGATAAAGCATGAATTCTCACCAGTGCAGATGGAAGCAAAATCAGCCCCTGGGTAATTGTTTTTCGTGTTGGAATGTGATATTTATTTTATATCCATGCTTTCTTCTGTGAAGAAGTGGCTTGGTGACAGCCAAAAAAGCTTAAGACAGATTAGATCCAGACTTGTGACACAAAACATTTATTTTCAACTGGAGATTCAAAATGTTCTATTCAGCAGACATTAAAATAACTCAAAATGTTATTCTGTGTCTTTGATGTATGAAGCCTGAAGAAATGTGGCTGCCAACTTTATCTGATTACTGAATCTTTATGGTCTGATACATTCTAGGATGCAGAGTTCAAAAGATGTTTGCATTAAAGTACATAGGTAGCCTAGGAATTGTCAGACTTAAGCAGACCAGTTACCCATTATCCCTTCTCCAAATAAGTAAAGTATTAGCAATTTAAGAGAAAGGTTCCAGAGGTCATCAGTAGGGAAGGAGTTGCATACTGTATTTAACTCATCCTGCAGCCTTGTTGTGTATAACTCTCTAGTGATGTTAAATAGCTACTGAAAAGTTGTATTGTATATGAAAAAGTTATTTTTAAATTCTGCTAAGTTCTTCACTTGCACAAATCCTTATGAAAAAGATTTTCATATTTAAGTGACTCACAGAGAAAAAAAGTTTCACTTTCTCAACACGGAAGAATATCTATTCGTTTTATCATATACTCCATTCTTAGCCTTCTTAGACTAATGAGGAGCAGCTGCAGCTTAGGGATACTGAGCCTAACAGAGCACTTTGATGACATAGATGCAACTCTTCTTGAACTAAATAGGTTATTTGGTTACTTCTTATTTTGTTATTCAGGACCAGTTAATCAATGTGATCAGACTAAAAGAGGGAAGTCTGGACTTGGAGACACAAAACAATTGCTGTTTCTTTTTTTTTTTTTCTCCGATATTCTCTCTCTTCTATACATTCTGTATAGTATTCCTCAGGATTCAGGTGGTAAGATTTGATGTGGTAAAATGTCCATCTTCAAAGTTAATTTGCTCTGTCTTTTCATTCCTTCTTTTTTTCCTCATTCTTTTTTTTCCCAAAACCTTAAAATAATCTAAACCATTTTCAAAAGTGTTTGATATGCTCAGAGGGTCAAACAAATGTCATTGAAGTTTTTCATTACTTTAGACATTTTCCCCCTTTATCATGCTTTTTATTACTTGCATGTTTCCCCACCCCAGCCCTTTGCTATCAGTCTTTAATACTTCTCTTTTTCCATCATTTCCATGTCTCATTCTTCTCTTTTACGTGAGATCACTTGTCCTTGCTATTCAACGCTGTAATAAGCAACAAAGTCCATTTATTTAATATTTAAATAAATAAATCTTGTATTCTGGAATGAATGAATTACAAATTGGCCTTTGTATTTCTGGTTGACTAGAAAATCCCTTGCTTTTTATGAAAACTTACGGCCATGTGGAACTCTGCCTTGTCTGAGCTCAGTAACCTCTTTCCCCACAGCTTCCATGTTCAGTTTTAGGAGTGAGAGCTTTGAAAATAAAGTTTCATAGCTCTTCTGAACAAGAAGTGTTCTTAGGCTTCTTGCTTACACTGGAATAGAAAAGTCTGAGGAAACAGTCCCCTTTTCCCATCATGAACATATTTTCGGCCCCCCAAAATATTTATTCCCAGTGTGGATGACATATTCTATTTTGGTTCAGTGCTAGACAGCTGATGCCAGGCAGAACATGAGCCATCTCCGAAGAAAAAGCAGGACATAATTGTGCTACAAACTGTTGTTTAACAGTAAATATGTTGGTTTTGTTCTTCCCCTCAAAATCATCAAAGGGAAGGTTTTATAAAGTTATAGTAAACAAGCTTACAAACATTGTGGATTTTGATTTTCATAGAACTTCCAAATAAAACACATTATAATGCAGTTACAGATTTTAATCTTGATCTCCTTCTGAGATCTTCAGAGGAAACATTATTAAGTGATTTATAAAGGATCAGAAACAGGGTTTCCTCTGAATGATCAAGCTCGTAGACAACATAAACACAAATAAACAATACCATAAAATTTGTTTATGACACATTTTGCCATATAATAAGCTTTTCTGAAGAGATGCTAATATTTTTCTTTCACTATCTAAAGCTATTTCAAGCATGATAGGCCAATTTTGAGATTTTTCAGAGTTTTTTTATTTGTTTTCCATCCTTTTGAACACTGTAAAAAAAAGGACACATATTAAATTAAAATACATTGTTAATATAAATTAGGACTATGCAACCCATGCATCTGTTTTCTGCTCTATCAAAAAAACCACCAAAACCCCAAATCGCAAACAAATCAAAACAAAACAAAAAAAACCCACAACAAAACACCCCCCAAAATGCCAAAACCCAAACAAACCATGCAACAAAACTGTCAGAAAGATTTAGCAGAGAAGAGATGGTTAATAAAGCTACAGCTAAATAACTGAAAATTACTTGAAAAATGCTTTCCTTCCCATCATCTCTCTAAGCCTAGATGTGCTGTCCATCCCACATACTTTTATGATCTCCAAAAAAACATTCAGTATGCTCAGATCGTTGCAAGAAAAGCAGAGATCAAGTCCTGTGACAGCAGGTCACAAACAGGTTCAGTTGGGAATGCTCATGCTGGAAAAGGTAACTGATAAATGTGGCCATTAGTTACAGCTTGCAATTGCTAAGTATATAAGTTAGTTAGCTTGAGAAATAGTACTACACACAGCTGCTGTACTTATCAGACACCTTTGTCCACATAACTCATATTCTCCCTCTTCTTCCATCTTAACTGGAACTATCACTGACATTTCAAACATTCAAGGACTCAAGAGAGCTGTCACAGAAAAACAAAACAAAAACCAAAATAAAACAATTCACCCGAAGTCCCACAGATTAATCTCTTTGTCCCACAAATGTCAATATGATATTATCAAAAAAATGATAATTACTTTTGGATTAAATGAATACTTTTGTTTAATTCTGGCCTTGGAAATTCACTAGAAAATAGCTTTTGAAATGGTTGACTTAATGGAGAAAATAAACCTACTTTGGATAAGTTAGCTAATTATTTTTTTTTCCTTTGGTGTATTTTCAAATAGGAATTTCTTTTGTAAACATCCTCTGCTTTTAGGGCAGAGAAGTAGAAACTACACCAGTTACACATTATGTGACTCTGTGACTATAAATATATGGCAGTGTCAGATTCGATGCCAAAGCTCTACGGGCTCCAATCAACAGCTGGCACTTTATTCAGCTGCCTAGTTTAAATTATTTTAACTAAGCCATCTGAAGGTTCATGTAACCATCCTACATTTATGCAAATGGCGGCTTTCTTCCAAGAATAAATGAAACTCAATCAAATGCCTACTAAAATCTCTGGAAATTGGAACATTCCCACTGCAGTGCTGTGTTCATCAGCATCAGTGGGCACGTTGCATTGACATCACTTGGGTGGTGCCAAACATGCACACAATAAGGAGGATTTAAAAAATTCTCCCCCAGCAGCAGTAACTAAATATCTTAAAGCTGGGCTAAAACTTCACAGGAACGGCAAAAGGCACTTCTCTGACTTGTTGTTCCCTTATATTTTGTCTCTCCACCTAACCTCAATGTCCTGTTTCACTGCATTTGGTTTGACAGACTTTCTAACAACTGTTCTCTAGAATATTTTTCTCATAGGCAATCTAATATCTCCCTCTTCCAGTGTTTTAGGTTTAGCTTTTCAGGAAAAGCTGAACTGCTTTGCCCTGAACTACCTTGAAAGATTTCAGTTCAAGTCAGTTACCCTCGTGGCTCAAAATGTGACTGAAAGAAGCAGCTTGTGATAAGAAATTTTGACCGAAGATAATGACTGATAACATTGAAAAACACAGCCTAAAATGGCATGTAAGCTAATCTAACTTGTCTAACTCAATTGCTCTTTAAATAAAATGGGGTTCATTTCCATTTTTTCCCATTCTTTTTTGGTTTTGGTTTGTTTTTTTAATAAATGACTGAAATGGAACTCGTATCTATTTAAAGAACTTCTACTTTTAAGGTATGGGAAGTTGAATCTGGTTTTGGACAAAACCTATGAACATTTTACATGTAACTTCAGTTGTTGGGCATCTGGGATTGATCACACTGAACCTGTGTTAGAAAGAACATGTTAGATGAATCCCAGATGTTTTAATATGGCACTGCCTCTCAAACTAACTGGATCAGGATGGGAAACAAATGAAAGGCAAATGCTTTAAAATTGAAGACCTAAGTATGCTTAAATGTAGGCAACTTGAAGGTGATAGAGATGGTGGCATTGTATCCGAATAGGTGTGCGGTCTTTACAGGTTCTCCATTTGATTGCTTTTGAAGGCTGAAGTCTCACACGAACACTGAACTAGAAAAAGATGCTTAGCCTTGCCAGTGAAGATGGTGCTTGGATGCAGTCTGATTGGTACCTGCACCTCAGCCCTGTTTCATCCTACAAATGAACATGTTAATGATTTTCTAGCAAACTTTAATGAAAAACTAATACACATGGTAACTTGAAGGATAAGAAAATCGCAAAGCAGAAGTGGTACTCAGATAATGGGCCAGTACATTTTTACCACTTCTATGTAGCATAATAAGAGATAGAACAGCTAATTGAAAAAAAAGGCACATGATAAGTTTTTTAGCCTTCCGACAGCTGACACACACAAGCAAAGTAACATCTTTGTCTGTATCAGTTTTCTCTTTTGGGCTGTTTTCTCAACTGTGATTTTGGCTAAACTAGGCATTTCAGGGCTTCATAAAATAATCTGGCATTTAATCTTCCCTGCTCTCCTACTTCCAACCCATTTAGAGTGTGAGAGAAATGTTTATACAATAAGAAGTTTGATGTTACTACAGCTTGGATAGTTGTCCGTCATTTTTGCCAGTAGAATGAACATGGCAAGGGGAAGGGTCTTTTGTTTCACTGTAGTGGCAAATCAGCAAAAGTATAGTTGTTACCTTTCCCAAATTGCTTTGTAGGCATAAATAACCAGTACTCATGCTTTGAGGCCTGTAAAAAAAGAAGAGAAGGTAATAGTACTGACTGTATGTTGCAATTTAGGCCAAATGGGAAAGGAGCCTGACATCTACTGAAGGAAAAGAATAATCTCATTGCTTGTCTTTAAGAAGTAACAATTTCAGCTGGAATGTTAAGTAGAATTTATCCTCCAGTGTGGGCTGCTAAGTAGAGGTAAAACAGTTTTTCTTTTCCTTTTCGCTATTGGTAGCATGGCTTAAGATAAACTGTGGAAATCTCTGCTGTCGAACTCAACAATGTGCCTTTCCTCAAAGTAACCTACAGTTAATTTTGTTTGCTCCATTCTTATCTGGGAATAGCAATTTATTGTTCCAGGGCATCCTGGTCATTAACATCTTGATTGTCCATATAATTGTTATTCTCTTTATTTTCTTTTGCACTTGGTTGAACCCTCTTTTGTTAGTTTTATTTATAGCCAGAAATAATGCGTATACTGTCTTCTAAGTGTCTGCATGTGTGTACGCATTTACTACCCTGTGGAGCAGGACTGAAGATAAGTTTTTAACATCATGAGTCAGTTTCACTGAAAAAGTACGTGCTGCATTATGGAGAAATAAAGTGTTTCATTTTCTTGGATGGGAAGATACTGAAAGCCCATACCTAAACATATAAAAGCAAGTGCCTTTTCAGGGCATAGCATCTTATTCTAAGACAAAGTAGTTAATTTTGGAAATTGTGATTTTCTGAAAAAAAATAAATTACCTTTAAAATGTCTGAAGTATGGAGTCGCATTTTTTCCACCTAAAATACAGAAGTATTATAGTCCAGACAGCTCATACGGTAAACATTATCATTTAATGATAGATAAAGTGATTAAATAATTATATGGTTTAAATTGGGTTAAAAAGCACTGAAAAGCTACATTTCAAACTGCATGAAAGACTTGATCAAGATTCCAAGAAATTTAAAACTAATATATTAAAAGCACATAAATCAATAGCGACAATGCAAATATAACATGAAGACAGACTTTATGTAATGTATTAAAAATACTTCTACTTTAAAAGAAATATTAATGATTTAACCAGAACTGATAAAAGCAAAGTAAGTCATAGATAAGGCTCTTTGAACTACTCTTGCCCTTTTTTTAGCTGTCTTGCAATAGTGAAAGATGTTTTACTGTTTAGCATGGGATGTCCCAGGTGTAATCATATACAGTCTGGGATTTTCTTTTTATAAAAGTTCCTGTTTCTTAGAAAAAGCCCTTTTTGAGCTCTTATAAGTACAGTTGCAGTGGATCAGACTAAAGGGTCTTCTAGCCCAAGATCCTGTCTCTGACACTACCAGTAGCAAATGTTTCAGGAAAGAGAATAAAACTTGAGTGAATACAAAATGATACTCCCCATGGCATATCCTCCCAGCTGCTGGCAATCTGTGGTTTAGGGAAAGCCCGAGCCAGAGGTTGCAAAACTTCAACCGCATTTAATAACACTCCATGAACTTTCTCATGATTGTACCTAACAGCTTTTTGAAGCATTTGTACTTTCGACATTCTGTGCACATCATGACAGTGAGCTCCACAGACGAAGTAGGTATTTGTGAATAACTGTGTCTCCTGTTTGTTCCTAAACCTGATTCCTGATTACACTTTGTCATTATTCTTTTAAGATGAGGGCTAGTCAGTATCCATTAGCTGTTCGCCACCTTCTTGTTATTCATACTTTATGTTATCTCTAGTCATAGATATTCTCAGTTGTATTTTCTGCTGTGTTTTTGAAGTTTTGAATAAACTTTCCTTCCAAAAAGGGTCTCTTAAAAATGAGTTAATCTTACTTACCTTTCAGAACTGACCTGAATTGTTTAAGTTAGGATCTTGATCACTTACCATTCCTGAAGAAAACCTCCATACAGCGGGCAAAGTTAGATGAAATTAAGCCAGATGTCAAGATCTAAGTTTCAAACTGTTCAGAAAGACCAGCTGTTGTACTTCCACAGTTCCTGACAAAGATGCAATATAAAGGATAGTACCCAAGCATTGTCTTTTCTTTGATATTCAGGAATGAAAACTCTCTTACATTTGTTATTTTGAGGTAAACAATATTCTGGACATATGACTTTTATCCTTTTGCACCTGTTCGTGGAAAAAAGGACCTCCAATTAGTTTCAAGTGGTTAGTCTGTTCTGACTAGACGAGATCTGTCATTAGAGAAAGTACAGTTGAGATAGAGATATTCTTTAGACAATTAGTGTTTTTAATTAAAGCTTGTTCACTCAAATAACTGGATGTCACTTTATTGAAATCAGTGGAGTAGTTCTGATTTACAGCAGCTACAAATCTATCTGGCTCTTATTTTTTCTGTTTATGTAGCTACTATAACGTGATAATGTAGTGTTCTGCTGGCCGTGAACTTCTAGTATTCCATTATTCTCTGCTAGGTTGGATATTAGAAAAGATGTCTGTTCTACTAGGCTGTTGCAGGTCTAGCACATTTGAGAAGTTCCAATAGACTGAGGCACAAACAGAAGTGTAAAATGTCAACAGGAAATACATGGGCTGTTTCAGCAGAAGATCCTCATTGTGTTTTCTTTGGGCCATGTCAGATAAAACTTTAGGCTTTCTGTATGATCAATGGAAAATGATAGGCCTCTTGAGTAGATGACTTAGAGCACAGAAATTACAAGTTCCATTTACTGTCAAGGTAGATTAGACACTAGGATGAGTAGCTAGAGCTAGATGATATAAATATTTCCCCAGTAGATTTAAATATTTGTGCCAAATCTTCTAATCTGTTTGAATCTGAAGGGTTAGAATTCCAAATTTTGTGTGGCACGGTATGAATTAAAAAAAACCCCAAAACTTCTGCTAACACTAGCAGCATATGCTATCTCCAGAAGATAAAGGCAATTAACCACTTGGTTTTTGTGTCATTGGGGAAAAAAAATCTGAAGTGTAGTGCAACAGTCAGTAGCGCTGGTGAAAACTTAATGTTGTTGCAAAAAAAGCAAGAGTTTATCATTGACCGTTAAACATAGTCTGTTGTAATACCTGGAAAACTAGATAACTGTAGAATAAATAATCTAAATGGAAATAACTGTGCATACAGTAATCTGCTGCATACTGAACAGAATGACTGCTGTTTAGATGCAGCAAAATGGCACCACATGCACTATGCATTTGCAAAATAAATGACACAACTGAATGACAACCACATGGATGGAATATATTGAAATAATTAGGATGAAGAAGATGTGAGATCTGTCGTCACTTATTAAAGAAGTGACAAAAATGCAAAAGCAAGTGCAATTATTGAGAATGAAGATAATAGTAATAGGGATAATAGTAAAAGTAATAAAAGGACAATAAAAGTAATAGGAATAATATATCGTCATTATTCGAAAAAAAGTTGTTAAGTCATTTTGTCTTCAAGTTAGAATAGCAGGTTTTGGCATGATAAAGTCAGAAGCAGGAATGTATTCAAGTGAATTTATGCAGAAACAGACATTCAATGGCCATGGGCCAATCTGGATCCTAACCATGTAGAGATGGAACGTAAAGTAGATGCTTTTCCCAGGAGACCACCACTGTAGAGCTGTGCTCCACAGTGCAAGGGCCCCTGCAAACATTGTGTTGAATCTGATAGAGATATAAGTACTAAAACTAAAGCATTTACTTTCTAGATCTCTGCCCTGCAGAGTGAAAATTGCAACCTTCCCTTTAAGTATAAAGTCTTGCTATATAATAAATGGGGATAGACAGGAGTGATAAAAAGATGTCAGAAACAGCCCAAGAGATCTTGTGGTTCTGTAAAGCTGGGACCCTCATAAGAGTATTTTTGTTGGACACTCAAACTACCTTTGGTCTAGTTTTAAAGCTAAATATCTGTTCCCACAAATGCTATTTATATAGCCCAGCTCTGCTGTTTAGATAGTCCACCTGGGAGAAGTGCCTGCATCCCAAGGTCTCCAGAGAAGACTACATTGGGAGCTCACCCTCTCCACAGGACCGTGCCCACCTCATGGTGTATTTTGCACAGCGCCTCAGCAACAAACTCCCTAAAGCCTGCCTGTGTGGCAGGAAGAGGGTTGTGCTGAAGAAAGTATTTCCTCATCCATAAGGGTTTCAGGATGACTTTCTTCTTAACTGTTGTTTCAAGACTTCTCTAGGAAATGAGACAAAAGGGTTGTACTTTTCTGCAGCCTGAGGGCTTTGGATTCAAGCAATAGAAGAGTACCCTAATAACCAGGCTACAGGGCTTGTCTCTATATTTAGTGCATTTGCTATTTATTGTCAAATGTAAAATAATCCCTAAATCAGGCACTGAAATGTAGGACCCATAACGGAGGTGGGATCCAAGGACTACCTTAATTTCATCCCAGCCACTCTGAGTGAATCCAGGACTCCTGCTTCTCATATAAGTGCTCCAACATCTGTATTTAATGTTTTTTATGTGTTTTGATACATTTTTATATATACATAATGTATGTTTATAGATGTGTGTATATAGTATACACACACATATACATAAACATATACAAATACATAAACATAAATAAAAGGGCTGTTTCATCAGTGTCATCACTTCCCTTGATTTGGTATTCTTAATCGGTATGACTGGGACTCAGATGTGAGCAGGGATTGAAATTGAGCATGCTGGTCTTTGCAGGGTCGCATTCTTAAGAATTCTTCCAAACCCTGCATTGTATTTCTTCAATTCATAAACAATTTCAAATTTTCTTATGCTTAGAGTAGCTCCTTAGAATCACACAGGTTTTGCAATGAAAGATTATCCACAGATTAGTTTCTACAAGAAAAGTTGCACTGTTACCAATAGATCCTGTCAAAATAAAGCCAAACCACTAGAAAGCACAGTGCACTGATCAGTTTAGTCCAGTGTCAAGGTTTCTGTGTAAAACTACATGCAAAATCAGAACAATGTGGTGCTAGTGTGATAGTATTGCTGTTAAAAAACTTACACTGCCAGTGCCATAAGAACTCTTCATACAGTAAAGGGCAACCAATACTATCATGGCCTTACAATATGAAAGTTTCATTAATGTGTTCCTTGAATCTGTAACCTTAACCCTTAGGGATTATCTTTCACTCACTGGAAGATGGATTTACGTATACTTCTTTTTTTTTTTTTTCTTTTAAAATTTTTTAATTAAGTTTACCTTGAAAATAAAGCTGAGAAAGTACTCCTTTCCTTTTCTCCTTAATTATAGGAAGTGTTTATCTGACACTGTGTCAGTAGAGAAACATTTTACTGTAATGTAGATTTTGTCACTTTTGCTAAAACTTTAAGTATACACTGCCCATGTATATTTTCAGCTTAAATCCCTGAGTGTCAGGTACTCTGGATACTACTTCTATTTCTGTTCAGATGAGTAGGGAAACTAGACTTTCTTTATAGTAAAATATAACTTCTTTTTTAGTGGCTGGTGGCCATGAACAGTTGGAGGAGTGAACTTTGTCGAGACTTTCTGTATTTCCAGATTGCTCACTACAAAAACGAATTTACATGGAATTATGGAAACAACTTCAAAATTGCATTTTTTGTCCTCTAGCAATATTGACACTGAGAAGACTTCATTTGCGAATTACATTAAGCTCAGAGTTTATATTAGCTTTCTAAAGTGCCAGAGATATGCATTATCTTGCACTCTTGGTTGGGCTCAGCATAATGGTGCCCTTATTCTTGCTGGCTGTTATTTGAAAAAAAATATCTATCATCTATCTATCTATCTATCTATCTATCTATCTATCTATCTATCTATCTATTATATTAACTTTCCTAGGGCAACACATATTAGCACATATGCCTAAACATAGCGTTATGATTGTCTGTCTTCTTTTCCACTACAAATGCCCCAAAACCAGTCCCAATTTCCAAGCAATGAGTTAAATATTTATTCTTCTTGGTGGGTTTACTAATCCTCAATTTTTTATTTGATTGCACAGTGTTTAGAGAACAAGAAAGAAGACTCCTAAAATAGCTGTACAAAAATAAACCATCATTGCAATGTTGTATCCTTCATATTAGTTGCTCCTAACCCATCCCTCACAAACGACATATCCCTCTGATGTTGGAGGTGGCCCTTCATTTTGCTTTCCACTACATGTTTTTCAGAGTGGACTAGGAGAACAAAAGATTTTTTCTTCAATATTTACTCTTTCGGAATGATACTGGTCCCTTGGTAAGTGGAAGTTTTTGAGCAGTTATAACAACTGGGTGGAAGAGACATGAGGATATTTTTGGGATCTAGAGAGGAAGGCATAGTTGGGATCTGAACTTAATTTTCATTTTTTTTCAGACTGATGACCTTTCTCTGGATTGCCTTTTGAATGTACTCTCATGGAACCACTACTGGGTGCAAAACCTAAAGAAATAGTTCAAAGGATTCTTTGGATTTAGTAGCATGATTTACTTTGACTCAAGTGGGCTATATAATATAATTATTATACTGTGGGAGAAAGAAGTAGTTTTAAGTTGGAAATAAAGTTGTACAGTACCTTATCAGCCATATTTATGGAAGTATTATTATTATTATATGAGTGAAAAATATTGAGCTGAAATCCCGAAAAATGTGTTTTACGTTATAAATTTCCATAAACCATTGAAAAGGAGCAGACTTAGCATTTGGCACAATTTATTTTCTCACTGAAATCCTGTTTGTGGCAAAAGAACAAAAAAATCATGTACCATATTTTCTTCTTCTCAGATTTCTTTAGTATTGATTGACATATTTATGACATATGAATGCACATATGTGCAGATGAATGTGCAAATAACTACAGAGAAAATTAGTTAATTCAGTACTTTAATCCTCAGCTAGATCTGTTGATGTCTGAGAAAAACAATCCAGATTTCTGAAAGTACAAAAATTATTGTACTTGTCTTTTCTTTGGTCTTTTTGGTAACAAAAAGATAACTGAAGGGAAATAGAAATATTTTTAGCAGTAACCTGTCTAGTTAAATATGTGCATTGTTTTTTTTCTTTCAGAATGAGTAATATAGTATGTCTAATTATGAAGACTGTACCAGCATAGTTACATATGTAGATAGAAGAAAAATAATTTACTTTTCAGTATCAAATTTTCCAACTACAGCTGGTATTAGAGGTAGATTTATGGTGCATACTAAGGTATTTCATATTTTGGTCGTATCTCTAACACACAGTTGCATTTTAAATGCTGAAAATAGCGGCATTAGTGTTGGTTTTTGAAAAGAAGTCAATATTTTTTATTAAGTTTGGGAAAAAATAGACCTTCAATAATGAAAGTGGATGAAAGTACTCTTTTCAGGGCAAATCTTGGAGTATAGATATAAAATAATTTAAAATTTGAACGTAATCCTATAATACAGAGGATAAAAAATAACAGCAAAACCCCCATCTGTAATGATACCTGTCCAATGCTGTACACTTCGAAATTGCTTAAAGTGTTACATCTGTTTTAATAGAAAGCAGTTTGAAGGTTGAAAGTGGAGGGGTAATAATGTAATTTCAGTAAATAGATTTTTTAATTAAAATTATTTTCCTGTTCTTTTTCACCTAAAATCTTCCTCATTATTTTGCTAAAATCCACTGCCCTTAATTTTACCATATTTTCTATATCAAGCCTTAGCAAAAAGGCAAATCTAAGAGAAAACATGGAAAGAATATGGAATATACTTTTTTTATTTTTGGTAGACATCTTCAGATAAACCAGCTTTATCATCCTGATAATTATCAAAGAGCTTAGGTAGTTAAAAATGCAAAATTATGTGATTTGAATGCAATTGATGGACCTGAAGTCGATATCCTCCTCCCCATTCTAGACATCTACGTATGCACACGAAGTGTATACATATTTACGTTCTGTGACTTCGGTTTACCTCTGTTCTTTACTCCACATTTCTAACCATTTTCTGGAAATGGCTATTGTCTTTTAAGTGAATATGCCAGCTCATTGCAAAGATGCCTATCACTTCCTAAATCAGTTCTATAAACGGTCCACGTGCAGTGATGGTGGGTTTTATGCTGCTTTACTTTTCAGGGCCTGTTTGTTTTTGCTCAGTGCACCCTGTTTGCCTTTTCACATTTTTCGTACAGTGGAAATGTTTATTCATCTTCATTTGAAATGGTATTTGATATGAGCAGATAATACTTCTGGAGCCAGTTTCTGAATATATTTCTGTTGGAGATAGTTATTACTGTCTAATTAAGAGATGTGCTCAAGACCTTAACTGATTTTTTTTCTAAGAATCTTACTTTCCTGTTGAGTAAAAACTATCTATAAATCAAATAAACTCATTAGCCTTCACATTTCTATTACAATGGACTGAAACAATTTATGGGAATCAAGTTTATAAGGAAATGTGAAAGACAAAAATGTTCACTGTTTTCTGTCTGGCTGTTCCACTGGAATTTTGCTCTGCCATTTTTGGTAACTTTGACACATCAAATGAAAAGATGACAATAATTGATATTTCTGTACAGGATAATATCTTGGTGTACACGGTATATCACAGTTCAAAGTTCAGAAGAAGATCTGCAGCATTTTATATACAGGTGATAGAAATGGCTGAGTCGGTCAAACACGGAAAGCTGTAATGTGGTTCTCCTCTCCTCTCCTCTCCTCTCCTC